>JACBKR010001526.1:0-42833 GCA_014218235.1 Colocasia esculenta | reverse complement strand
CTTTGAGATGACATGGCCCAAGAAGGACACTTCTTCCAGCCAGAATTCACACTTGCTCAGTTTTGCGTACAGTTTGTTGTCTCGCAAGACTTGCAGTGCTACCTTCAGATGTTCTTCATGTTCTTCTTTGGTCTTGAATATATAAGGATATCGTCGATGAAGACGACCATGAACTTGTCAAGGTATGGCCGATATATGCTGTTCATGAGTTGCATAAAGGCTGCAGGAGCATTGGTTAGACCAAAAGATATAACGACGAATTCATAGTGTCCATACCTACTCTTGAAAGCCGTTTTGAAGATATCGTCATCCTTGATCCTCATTTGGTGATAGCCAGATTGAAGGTCGATCTTGGAGAAATATTGAGCTCCAGATATTTGGTCGAAAAGTTCATTGACCCGAGGCAATGGATACTTATTCTTGATGGTTAGCTGATTGAGTTGACGATAGTCGATGCATAGCCTCATCGATCCATCTTTCTTCTTAACGAATAGCACAGGTGCTCCCCATGGGGAAGTACTTGGTCTGATGAACCCCTTTTCTAATAGTTCCATCAGTTGCGGCTTCAATTCCTTTAGCTCGCAGGTGACATCCGGTACGGTTGTCGTGATACTGGGGCAACTCTAGAGATCAACTCTATGGAAAAGTTGACATCTCGTTCCGGGGGAATCCCTGGCAGATCTTCGGGGAACACATCTGGGAAATCCTGGACTATATGTATGTTTTCTATTTTAGAGCCCTTCTTTTCAACTACTACGGCCGCAAGGAAAACAATGCAACCTTTCCTTATCATATTGTGGGCCTTATGGCAGAGACTAGAGACATCCGTCTCTTATGTCTAATCCCAGTGAATGACAACTTAGGAAAATCACTAAAAGTAACTTTCCCTTTCTTACAATCGACACTTGCCCCATAAGTGGACAACCAGTCGGCTCCCAAAATGACATCATAGCCTTCCATGGGCATACACACCAGGTCGACTTCTAGGTTATGGTTTCCGATCATCACATCGGCAGATGGAAAGTATTTGTTCAATTTCTCCTTTTCTCCTAGTGGTGTTGTGACAGAGAACTCACATCCCATGGATATAGGTTTAGCATTAAGAGTATCAGCAAAGTTTTGAGATATGAATGAATGAGTTGCTCCAGTATCAAATAAAACAAATACCGATAAGGAAAAAACTTGTAGGGTACCTTCTACCACGCCACCTTCCTCAGTGGGCTCTTCATAATGCAGGGCTTGCAGTCTACCCTGTTTCTTAGGCACATTAGGGCGCCTTTCATTTTCCTTCAGTAGCGGGCACTCGAGGATGCAGTGCTCGTGGCTTCCACAGTGCATACATGCGCCGACTTTCCTCCAGCATTCATCTGCTATGTGACCTGGCTTGTCACAGTGCTTGCAGTTGCTTTTCACTGGAGTGTTGGGGACAATAGCTTTGGGTTTCCTTTCTTGGCTGTGTCCCTCCGTGATGTTGAAGGGACGCTTCTTTCCGTTGGTCGGCTTAGAAGGTGATGGACCATATGTCATTTCCTTCTTCACGAACTTCCCTTTGATACGATCAGTGAAGTCCATAGCATCTTCTAGTAGTTGAGCTTTCTTTACCATCTCGGCATAGGTCTGGATGTCGAGAGGGGCCAGTTGAGTGATGTATTGTGGCCTAAGGATGTTGAGAAAGCGCTTAGCCTTCATCCTTTCAGTATTCACCAGATGTTCAGCATAATGTGTTAGTCTTGAAAATTGGGCTTCATACTCGGCCACAGTCAAGCTCCTCTATTTAAGAACAGCAAATTATGCAGCCTTCTTCTCTTGGACATGCTCCGAGAAATACTTGGAGTTAAAGGCTTCCTTGAATTCGGCCCAAGTAAATTGACCATTAGCTCTGATCGCTTCTATCGACTCCCACCAAGCGCAGGCGTCCTTCTCTAATTGGAAAGTAGCTAGTAGCAGCTTATCCCTCGTTGCACATTGCATAACATGGAAAATTCTTTCCGTCTCCTTTAGCCAGTGCTCGGCCTCATCCAGATCTGTGGATCCCCTGAACCTAGGTGGGTTCAAACTCCTGAAGTTACGATGCAGCTCACTTGCACCGCTGCGATTTCCACCACCTTGGGTAGCTTGCATAATGGCACGTGTCTAGGATGGTTTGTTGCATGCCCCTCATTTGAGCACGTTCAGCAATCATCTTAGTTGCTTAGTTCATACAAAAGTAACTTGTGTTATGGTATTGATATGGAATTTAATTCGTGTGTGTGTGAGTTTATTTTACCTAGTTACCCATGGTTCTATCCACATCTCACATAGGTAGGATAATGACTCTAGTCGAGGCTGGTCAACCTAGATCATCCTATACTTAAGAACAACCTAGGCTCTGATACCACAAAACTGTCACGCCCCGACGCGGAATATCGGAACGCGAGGCAGTTGCAAGTAAAACAGATACAGAGCGAGTACTAGACATCAAACCATTGGACAAGAATAAATACTAAAGTAAATTCATCTCATTAATAATTTCCAATGTCTAGTTACAACCACTAATATCAGAGCCATTCTATAGGGCCCAATTACATTGAATAAAAGCAAAAGACTAAACTCAAACTCTAACAACTATTAAGACGCTAGGGTACGCTTGACTTCACTCTTGGTCGTTCTTATCCTCTTGAGTGTAAGTCTCTTCCTCGGTCTCACCTGAGAACACATAACCAAAAACGTAGGGTGAGCGATAACGCCCAGTAGGACTTAAATCTCAGGATCAAGCATGCTTTAAATGATTAATGTATTAAAAAGGCAGAATAACTAATGATAGAGGAAGAGTCAAGTAATGTAAGAGATAGCACGATGGCATGTGAGTGAAATAGCACAGTTTCTAATATAGCACAAGCGTCGAGTATAGCACAAATAGCAAGATGGTCATAGCATAAATAGCACAAAGTATATCAATAGCACAACGAGTATAGTATAACACTTTTGATTGTCATTTAGATAGTCGAGATAGATAGTACTCGAGTGTAATGCCAAACACTCTAGTCATATAACTCTAGTGGGCAAATAGCACTTTGGGCGCACATCCCAGGACCAGACTGGGCCCTTTATATATTGCCAGACATTGGTTATATTGTTTATCTTTAGACAATCAGTCAATGGCCAATAGAGAGTACCAAGAAATAGATGAGAGCACTAGATGAATAGACGAGATAGTAGAGAGAGTGTGAATAGATGAGCGAGTCGAGTATAGATGAGAACTACAGGTCATTGCACATAAAACGTCGAGTAAACGGGTGATAGTAACAGTTGCGCAACACGCGTGATTGGTGTTGGCAGTCAGGTGGAATTCATTACCCTTCCACTGGCCATGTTATGCACAGGTCCAGAGGTCCGTGTGATTCAAGATAAAAGCGAGAGCAACTAAAGCCGTTTGGATCTTACTGATCCCTAAAGGGTGTCATAGGTGTTCGGGTACAACCAACTCGTCGACCATGTGGGAATCCATGGACAGAGGAGACTTACGGAGGCCTTGAATAAGGATTCACTAGTCCAGCAGAAGGAATATCCGACAGAGAGTTCGTCCAAGTCAAGAGAAAGTGTGTATAGAGAAATAAGTGTCCAACGTTCTAGAGGAATTCTAGATCAGTGGAGCGTCGGTAACGGTGATTCCAAAACATCACAAGAATCGAAGACAAGTCCATTTAAAATAGGGCAATTTAAATATATACTAGAAATAAATTACAAGATGTGTTATGAGATATTTTCATGCCAAGTTCAGTCATATTGGATGGTTCAAGTGTGTGTATGTGTAAAAGGAATCATAGATAGAAAGAGGTCATGTGCATGTCTTTTAAATCACTCAATATACATTCATTTTATAACAGGGTATTTACTGCGTGTATGACTGTTAACAAGAGGTATAAATATTGTAGAAAGTTAGAGCATCACAAATCATGGGTGTTCATGCAAAAACCCCAGATCGCGACGTACCCCTGTAAAGGCCGCGACAAGGTCTGATCAGAACGCGACAGGGCTGTTCAAAGATCACGACAGGGTGGTCAGGTTAGAAAACCAGATCACGACAGTGTGGACGGTCGCATTCAGAACGCGACAGGTACTGGGTCGCGATGGGCCCTGAGAACGCAGCCTATCGGGCCGTTGCGTTCTCAGGTCCTGCACCTGAGTCCGAGCGGGAAAAGGACATGTTCTTGGATTGCGGTCCAAGTTGCCTTATTTTGACATAGGGTCGTTCAAAAATCAAGAACTAAATGTACAAACGATGAAAATTCATGAAGATAGTTTTAAATGAATCTAAACATGCGAGAGTACTTCCAGTAAATAGGACTTTGAAAGTGGACATGATCTCGGCATGCTTCAAACAAGTTTATTCACGAAGAACATGGTACAATGTACAATAGAGATCAAATAATTAATTTGAGAAGTAGGATGGATGAAAATTAGGTCTTTTAGAGGCAAACGACGCCTAACATCCATCAGTATCTCCAGTTAAAATTTCATGGCATGGTGTCGAGTATACATGGAGATGTAGAATTATAGGAGGGTTCGGGGTCATGATGATTACAGAACTTCAAAATTAGGAATTAAAGATTGGCTTGATGAAAAATTATGGAACAAGAGGGGTTTTGTTCCTGATGGATGGAACAATCTACAATCGAAATTAATTAGGTTTTGCTCGTGAGAATGCCTACCTTTGACTCGATTGATCTTCTAGGGTTAGAACTTGAAGAACACGGGTTGAAGCTTGGTCCAGCCTTCTCCCCACGAGTTCCTCCTCTCCTTAGCCTCCTCTCCTCATCCAGCAAGCCCCAGCAACGTGTTAGGGCCGGCCATGGAGGGTTTAGAGAGTATTTAAGCTACTTGGGTTTCTATTTCCTAATAGAACTCCAATTCCTATTAAATTCTGAGATTCCTAATTTCTCTCCTCCTTCCAAGCTTTCCACCTCCTATTTGGGTTAGGTTGGGATCCAAATTCATGGCCAACCAATTATGGTAGGGTTAGGAATCCAATTCCAACCAAATTACTTATTTTAATGCTTAATACCTCTTTTCTATTTAGGTAATATTTAAGTTGCGAATTTAGGGTATTTTCCTATTATTCTTCTTTTAAAAATCCCTATTTTGGCCCAATAAAATTTTTAGGGTCCCTTTAACCAAGCCCATTACTTATTATCGTTTAATGGGTTCTATTTAATTCTTTTTCCTTTGATTTTCCAATTGCTTTAATTTTTTAATATTATTATATTTTTATTTGTTTCAAAAAATTCAAGTTGCTACATGCCTTGTCCGTGGGATTGTAGTGGTGGTTCTTATTTCCTTCACGAGCCATAGTCATTTGTGCTTAGTTTCTGGCGGTGCTTGTATGCAGGTTCCCCGTGTGAGAGTATGAAAAAAGGGTTTGGAGCCTTTAGCTCAAGACCTCTCTAATGTGAGGAAAGAAAGGATAGGTAGGTCATAATGCCAATTCTATGGAAAGCGTTTGGAGCCTTCAGCCTAGGTCCCCTCCAATGTGAGGAAGAAGGACTTGGACAATGGTTTGACACTTAAGTGAACTCATAACTGGAGGTGTGGACACCTGGTAGGCTAAGCTTGAGTGGGTCCCCAATTAGTCCCTATTGCTATCTCGCATGCTGTTCCCTACAAGGTTCTAGAGCCAAGTTGGGGTGGGGGGGGGGGGGGAAGGGAGGAGGAGGAAGTGGGGAGGCACCATAACGCAGAAGTCGCGGTGTTCTCTAGTGGCATGTTTTGTTCCATTGCTTCACTCGAGGTACTGAGATCAAAGGCATAGAGCTATAGTCAGGAGGTTGAGACACCAATGGGCATCTAACTATATTGCTTGTGGTTTCCTCTATGTTGTTTTGAGGTCTACTGGTGGTGAACCTGAAGGAAGCTATGTGATTGGTGTTGTGCATGTTTAACTGTGGGTGTGTTGTGGTACCATGATCGTGATGTGGTCTTTGGGCGCGTGGAGTGATTGATCGAGGTTTGGTCTAGGTGGCCGTTTGGTAGGGTTACCAGTGTTTCCATGCCTGGGTGTGGCAATGGATGCCACATACGTGTTGGATGCATGGTGTGGTGTTGTGTTTCCACATAGCTATGGTGTGGAGGTGGTCAGGTGGTTGTCGTGTTCAGGCATGGAGCAGTGCCATGTAGCTCATGGTCGTGGGGTTGAGTCCCTATGTTTTTTGCACTTGTGGTTGTTGCTTTTTTAGCAGTGCCACGTAGCTCAATTGGGGGGGAGGGAGTGGAGAGGCACCATAGGGCGGCCAACTTTTCGCCATTAGTTGGCCTTAACACTCTTTTAGCTATGTTACCCTTCTTGCCTGGAATTAGCCAATATTCCACAAAATTATTAAATCTAAAATATGAGAATTAAGAAAGTTGTTACTAGCCTACTAGGCATTTTGTTATTTACCCCGTCTGGGCCTCAGTTGAGTTTCCCATAGAAGAAATTGTGTTCGAACGAAGTAAAGCTTCGACTGATTCTTGCTACATCATTGTCAATCGAAATGGAACTTTGACTTGTGATGTTTTAGCTTGGTAATTGCTGTTTTAGTTGGTAATCGATGTTTTAGCTTGGTAATTAATGTTTTAGTTGGTAATTGATGTTTTAGCCTAGTAATCGATGTTCTAGTTGGTAATCAATGTTTTAGCCTAATAATCGATGTTTTAGTTGGTAATTAATGTTTTAACTTGGTGATCGATGTTTTAGTTGGTAATCGATGTTTTAGCTTGGTAATCGATGTTTTAGTTGGTAATCGATGTTTTAACCTGGTAATCGATGTTTTAGTTGGTAATCGATGTTTTAGCTTGGTAATCAATGTTTTAGTTGGTAATCGATGTTTTAGCCTGGTAATCGATGTTTTAGTTGGTAATCAATGTTTTAGCTTGGTAATCGATGTTTTAGTTGGTAATAGTCTGGTAATCGATGTTTTAGTTGGTAATCGATGTTTTAGCTTGGTAATCATTGTTTTAGTTGGTAATCGATGTTTTAGCTTGGTAGTCAATGTTTTAGTTGGCAATTGGCGTCCCCTCTATCCTCTTCGCAAATCAGAGTTGAGTATAACCTCGTAGTGTATGTGTTTTTGTTAGACCGAGGGAATGGTTGTCATCATCTGTCTCCTTTGTCCTGCCAACTTTCTGGCATGGATCCCGATGTCTGTCTGTATACCTCATACTTTCCCCGCAAAGCATGCTGCCGATCTGTGGAGATCTTCCACTTATACTCCCATTAGTCAATTCCCACTGGTTTCGTGTCTCTCTTTGGCCTGCATGTTGGCCAAGTGTTTGGATCCCCTTGTTAGTATTGCCCCCTTTGAACTTTAAACCCCTTTTATAGCCTTGTGACCTTTCTTTTTGGAGAACCTTCTGTCTTTTGGCCACTGGGAATCCAAGGGTTAGAGCTTGGAGCCATGTAGCTTCCTGACAGCCTGGGGCACCCAGTTCCTTCTGGAGCTTTGGATTGGTTTTCCCACACCTAGGTAGGCATAACCAGATGTTCCTTGCTGTCCTGATCTTTTTGTCATTGCTACATGAACTTCTGCATGCTATGTTATGACCTCATTGGCAAACTATTACGACTCTCTCTCTTTGGGATGGTAATTTAGGACAATCTCATGTTTGGCATCATACATGAGTTGTCAGCCGTGATGACGGTTTCGTCCCACAAGTTAAACATGGGTGTTTAGGCTCAGTCCGCTGAGCAACAGTTAGTTATATATGTACATACATGTTTGCTTCTTGTTTCAACAAGAGATTAGCTATATGTTTAACCACCCAGGAGAGATTTGATGATGCCTTGATTTGTTTAAGCTCTATAACTAGCTATCCTTGCATGCATGCTATCTGCTTTGTGCATTTATTATTCTCCATGTCTACTCTATAGCTTACGTTGGGTTATGTCTACTGAGTTTTCGTAGAACTCATGCCTTTGTTCAAACCCATTTCAGATGCTTCATCTTGAGGAAGTTCCCTCTCAAGCCAAACTCCTTTGCTATGCTTGTACTTTAGGCTGGTTGATCTGAAGGTTAAACAGTGTCATGCCACCTTTTGTATTAATGAGGAAGTTAAATCCTTTCTGGCATGTAATAAACGAATAGTTGTGGTGTTGTGTCTATGTCTTGTGGGCACTGATGTTCAGTGCAGTGAGTTAACTTAATGTCCTTCTGTGCGCTGCTCTTGTGATTGGTCTGCATAGGTAGCTCATGTAGGACAGAAGACTTCCATAACAATGTGTGTCTGATTTCTCCGTTTGTGTATAAGTGTCACCCCTTACCGGTTGGGAGAGGTGTCACGCCACTACAGTCACGGTGTTCGCTAGTGGCATGCTCCATCGCTTCACTCAAGCTTCTGAGGTCGGAGGCATAGAGCTGTAGTCAGAAGGTTGAGACACCAATGGGCACCTGACTATACCGCTTGTGGTTTTCTCGATGTTGTTTTGAGGTCTGCAGGTGCTGGTGAACCTGGCGGAAGCTATGTAATGGTGTCGAGCATGTTTAACTGTGGGTGTGTTGTGGTACTGTGACCATGATGTGGTCTTTGGGCTCATGGAGTGTTGATTGAGCTTTGGTCTAGGTGGCAATTTGGTAGGGTTACCTGTGTTCCTGTGCCTAGGTGTGGCAGTGGATGCCACATACGTGTGGATGCATGGTGCGGTGCTGTGTTGCTACATAGATGTGGTGCTGAGTTGTCAAGTGGTTGTTGTGTTACCATGACCATAATGTCGTCTTTGGGCATGTGGAGTGGTTGAGCAGGCTTTGGTCTAGGTGGTAGTTTGGTAGGGTTATCGGTGTTTCTGTGCCTGGGTGTGGCAGTAGATGCCACATACGTGTTGGATGCATGGTGTGGTGTTGTGTTGCTGCATAAATGTGGTGTGGAGGTCATCAGGTGGTTTTCGTGTTTAGGCATGGAGCAGTGCCACGTAGCTCATGGTCGTGGGGTTGAGTCCTTGTGTTTTGTGCACTTGTGGTCGGTGCTTTATGCATGTGCTTGTTGCGATGTGTGGTTGTTTATTTTCCAACTTTAATTTTTTTATTATTATATTTCTACTATGATGTTGTTTGACTGAGTGTGTGGATTGGAGGATCCCTGCTGACCCTCTTTCTTCATGAGGCTCACTCCCCTACCTTTTCAACTTGCGAGCTTGTGAGGAGTAGCGCCCAGCTCGGACTAGGTCGTGTGCTTCGCAGGCATACCTTGGCGTACCTTCTCGATATGTGTGCTCCTTCCAGTGTGTGTTTGAGTTATAAAGTGGGAGCATGCTATTTTATTGTTGTAGTTTATTGTTAGTTTTAATTGCTTTAGTCACTTGTATATCTCTCTAGATGGTTACATAACCCTTCTGAGTCTTCTGGCTGTGGGTGGCGAAGTGAAATTTGGGTCTCAGATCCCAGATCACACAACCTAACACGATCTAGTTAGACCAGCTCACATCGGGTCAAGAGACACATCATAGTGGAATAAACCCATCACACACACACATATATGTTGAGAGTAAGACATTCATGAACTTCATTATTATGGAACCATAATGAGTAACCAACAAACTACAACACAATGTCAATAACTATAACATAATTATTAGAGTATGCAAAAGTAAAAGAAAAGTGTATCAAGATTGCTAATCGTTCAAATAGCCTTCAAGGCTGACTTAATTATACATATAATCTACTAGGAAAACAGAAAAGAGCTAACTAGGTGTCTACTCCTTACAACTAAAGTATGAACGCATGTCTAACTCTGGATCCTAATCTCCAAAAAACATGTTATACAAGTATAAGTCTTGGTAGAATTAGCAAGCATCGGAAACTCTAAGCACGACTTATCATATACATAATCAAAAGTGACTCTATCATAACTTATCAATTTCATGTCATCATTATAGTATGACCTAATCAGCCTAGTACACATGTTGTCTTTCTTAAATTAATGTCAAGTCATGTCATGTATTAGACTGTGTTAGATTGAATGTTATATAAGAGTGAGATCATATTATCCTAGCTTGTGCCTACATATATTCTTTATCTTATAAAATTTCATATACTCATAATTATGTGAATAAAATAGAATAGAGCATATGACATATTCTGTAACGCCCCTCTTAGACCCAGTACAGTTATTCCAACTCACATTGGATCCAATAGAGGTATTACAGTGGAACATATCCAACAATAGATGGTACAGATTGAGACATACATAAATGACAATTTAATTCCAACAAGATGCAACGGAACATGGAACCAAATTTTTCAATCAACATCATATTCAAATACTAAGTCTAAAACATAAAGGAAAGATAGTAATAGTCCAAATTTATTACAACCCATAAGTCCAAATGCATAAAATAAAAGGTACATATTTTCCTCACATACATGATCACTCTAACACTCTCAAGCAACGCACTAAGCCTCCACGTCCTCACGCTCCGAGTCAGAGTGCACTAACTCCTGGGTATCGTCTGTCTCTTCTGAAATGTTAATCAAGTATGAGTCTAAAAGACCCAACAAGTCACATGAAAGACAGTTCAAGATATAATACATACTAGGTTTAAAACATGGTAACATATTTCTTTCACATTCTTGATATCATCTAGTTCTTCCTATCAACATATTCTAAGTCATTTAGCAATCACTCTTTACATAGCATGATTATTTGTCATGGAAATAGAACATTCATGTAATATATAACTTACATCTCACATTATAGCAATCGATCTAAATTATGTTCATATGGCATGGCATGTAATCAAATTTCAATGGTATATATCTAATGTCATGTAACATGTAAACAATTTCAAGTTCTTTTAATCTATATCATGTAACATGTAATAATTCATCATGTAGCAAGAAGTCAATTTAACATGTAGCATGTAAAACAAATGGCATGTAGTTCATGTGGCATGTAACATGTAGATCATGTATCATGTAGTCATTTATCATGTAGACATGTGGTTCATGTAGTCATTTAGTTCATGTAGTTGCCAAGACATAGCCCATACTATTAATAGAGATCATGTAGCATGTAGTCATCACTTATCACCTAGGCAAAGCAGTGATGAAGTCTAGGTTATTGCGCAATACCGGGGAAAGTCCTTCCCATCTTAACCAGTAGAACATGTCTACCTCCAGGATTTCAATCTGTTGCCCACGGATTCATGTAGTCATTTCATGTAGGTGAACCATTACCATAGGGGCATTCCATGATGTAGTTCCTTATAGTTATCTCTATCATAGCAATGTCTTATTGGCCAATTCATTTTAGATGCATTAATGTATACAATCATGCAATTTACATTTTCATACAATTCTATCATGCTCTTTCATACATTCATGCATAATTTATCAAGATGATAATGAAATATCACATAGCATGCCTTTCTCAGTTCTGAAATTAAACTCTACTGTATAACAGAAACCTATCATGGTACTACTTTTATCAAAATCCATCATGTATATACAATGTCATGTTTATTGAATTCTATATGCATTTTACCATTCAGAAAATCATAACAATATGCACAGTGATCTAAAAATCTCGAAATTTTGACAGTAAATCTGACTCAGATCATACCACGCACATGCAAAATTTCATGATTTTCTGATCTCTATAAATATTTTTCATGATTAATCTTCATAAATCTGAACTACTTAACATGGTATAACAGTGATAGAATCATGCAGTTATCATGTAAAACTTTCATACAGCAGGTCTGTAGTTTTATCTAATAGCATTACAGTTCCTAACTACAACATTACCACATGAATCATACTTGCATTCTTTTCATTTCTCTTTTACTAATTCAAAAAATCCAAAAGGAACAATCACATATAGCCCATACATCATTGCAATGACCTGTCCATACTCCATAGTATAACAACACTGAATCACACAAATATAACTTGGCCGAAACTTCATACATGCATGCATCACAGTTGAGCAAATATAATCAAATTGCAGAAAAATACAACATTGATACACTTAACGGCCAAATATGTGGCATTTACACAAGGTCAACGACCACATATCCTGTCGTTAATATCGGTAGACGGCAGCACATAGTGCCATTAACATATAGTAGACGTCCAAAACAATGTCGTTTACAAGAAATCAACGGCGGTCGATGTTGTCGTTTACATAAACTAAACGGTAGTCGATATGGACGTTAAGTTCATTCGTTCAGAAAACACAGAACTTGCACATGAAATAACAAAACTTACACCCCTTCCCGCACATTATTTAGATGGTTTAAAAATATGTAAAAATATTAAAACTAAAGAATACACTCTCCTAAACAGATCCCCCATGTCACTTGCCTCTAACCCTCCTTCTGGAGTAATGAAAAAGAATTCGAAGACGCCCGCCTTGGCTACAAGGCAGTCCTCCTCTCCGACTTCAATCGCCCAGAAATAGTTTCTAGCACAGCTCCCCCACTTGGAGAAGCTTCTAACCTCGATGCTTGATGATCCTCCTTGGTCCAGCACGCTTCAGATTGCCCGAATAAAGCTCTGGAACCCTTCTCTAGGCCTGCCTTTTCTCTCTTCCCAACCAGTGAGAAAATCTCCCCCAAAGGCCAAAACCGGTTCTTATAAGGATCCCTACGCCTAGACCACACCTAATCCTAGCCATTGGATTAGAAATGCACCAAATCCCCCTCTTAAATGCATGGAAACGGTCGACAATCTCTTGCTCGAAATGGTAACAACAAAAATGAGGCAAGTCAGGTTAACATCAACCCATGTTGCTGTCGACATGATGTAGACGTCCATCGATCTGGTCGTCCACTAACTTGCCCGAAAAACCGAATATTCCAGAAAATAATAAACGACACAATAAGCTATCGTTAACAAACAGTAAACAACAAACGATCATCCGCTAACAGTAGTCAACGTCAGTATATATTGACGCCAAATTCCACACAGTACAACATACAACTAAATGCAAAAAACTTACACAATTGCATTATTTAATTCAATAAAAAATCCTAGGGTACTACATATTCGAATATCAAAAGGAAGCATAATCCACATAATCTAAGCAAATAACATATTGGAGTATAACATACTATAACACTCTCAAGTATAAGTAAATTTTACTTTATATCAATTAGGCACTTTTCGAAGCATCCACTCGGTTCTTATAAAGAACTCAATGGTTAGGTGAGCTTAATGAAGATAAATTCTGGGATGGGTAACATCCTAAGAAATCTCTAATCTATAGTCGAATATTATAAAAAAGGGACAGAAACATGAGGTCGATAGGTCAAAGTGGATAACATTTTGATAGTGTAGAGTATGGGGAATGACAATTTGGTACAGAGCTATACCCTAGCCGATGCGGAAACTAAGTGCCACACAAGACAAAGTGTTACGTTATGGGAGCCACCTTTTGAACCATAACGGGATAAAATGCTATATAGTGGGAGCCATCTCTTAAGCATGCAGAGACCACCTTTAGAGTCCTGCCTGCTTGGGGGCTTAATTGATTGACTGTATGTTATATGGGCCTAGTGACGAGGAGATCACCTATATATGTCACGTCCTGATAGTAGCGGAAAATATCAAGGTGTGACAGATAAATTGAAAATAACAAGAAATATATATAGTACTGTACCTAGGCTCACATCATGTGGGTTCATCTACTGAGCACACTTTCCACCTGCATTATTCTATGCTTAAGGATTACCTGAAAAATGTTAATAAAATAAAGTAAGTACGAAAGTTTAGTAGGATTTACCCTCTAATCAATCTAAATCATATGCTAGCAGTTGACAGAGATCACACGGGGATGGCAATTAATAGGAACAAGTATTCAAGGGTTCAATAAAGAATTCAAAACTAGTAAGCATAGTGAAACAATAATGGTATAACAAGCAATTAGAATTGATCCAGTATAACTATAAGGACACTAGATAACTCAAGAGGCTGGTAGCATGTATGTAGGGACAAGATAATGATAGTATATCGGGTTTATTCAAGAGGTTGGCCAATAGAATCACTCTAAGAATAGCACACAATCACTTTAAGAATAACACACAAGTAAATAAACGCGAGTAAATTGTCAACAAGTAAATCTAGCACTCACATGTAACACGTGAGGTGTCATGCCAAAACACTGGGCCATCAGTTCCCAACTGGTACTAGCTTCTCGGGACTAGACCAAGACCCCCTAACTGGCATTGGTTATCCCTTGGGTCCAAGACCCCACTTAACACTCTTGCAGACAATTCATTTAAGCATGTAATTGACTAAGAGTTCCAAGGTTAGTTCAGAGCATAAGCAGAAATCTCAAGGTAATGACTGAATTAGAAGGAGGATAATGGCATCTAGTTTAATTGTTTAGAAGTAATTTAGGGTAATAAAGACCTTAAGATCTACAAGCTGGGGTTAATATTGAAGCTTAAGGTCCCAATAATGATAATAATAATAATAATAATCATTAAGTCTTTTAAGAATTAACATGACAAATGAGATCAAGGAATGCTTTGAACTAAAGCTCAATTAGGCACATGGTTATGGCTTCCAGGCATTAACACAAACTCAATAAGGAATTAGCATACAAAGGAGATCAAGGAATTAACAACACGAATTAACAAAAGAACATGAAGGAGAAGGAAGCCATGTAAGACACTAATCAAAAACTTACAAGAACATTATGGAGATACATAAATTCATACTCAAACTAAGATCATTAACTAGGATACCTAATGATTTATGGAGGATTAGAAGAGCCTACACACTTAAGAAGAGTTTAATCAAATGATTAAGGCCACCAATTGACAAGGATTTAGTATCGAAAAGGAACTAAACTAGACACTAATTATAGACCCACAAGAACACTTGAAGGAAAAGTTCACTAATCTACACTAAACTAAGATCATTAACTTGCTAGTTAATGACTTAGAAATATTAGAAGAACCTACCTGAACTTGAAGTCTGAAGCCACCTGAAATCTGAGGCCTCCCTCTTTCTTCTCCTCCTCTATTGAGCTCTTTGGCCTCTTGCCTTAAGGTGTGGAGGAGGTGGCCATAGGAGGTATTTATAGGGAAGGGAGAGGGGGGGGGTCTATCATCTTTCTAGATTTTCAGTATAGGACTAAAGATGTAGGGAGGACAAGGAGGTGGAGGAGAGGGGCCTAGGTTGGGGGCCCTTGGGTTTAATTAGGGTTAAATCTTGGTTAAACTAGGTTAACTAACCATGGTTGGATTCGGGTTAGGGTTGTAAGCTTCTAGGTAGGGTTAGGGTTTTCTAAACCAAGACTAGGGCCTTCTAGGGTTCTCTTCTAGAAATCTTATGACATATTTCATTTAATCTCTCAGAGTATTTGCTTATTAATTTTTAAACCACAAGTTTCAAAAATAAAAAAAAATTGCCCATTCCACTTCTTGATCTCACTAATTTAGGCCCAAATGGCCTTATCTAGAATTCTGAAGATGGTTCTGGAGACTTCTAGAAGTTTAACTCCCTAAAAATAATTAATTATAGTTTAAACCCTAGACTTTTAGTAACTATAGATATATCTTTCCCTAAATTATTTTTATTTATGCAAATACTTTATTCATTTTCAAGATATTACATCTTTTCCAAGGTATTATACCCTCCCCCATTTATAATAATTTGGTCCTCCAAATTCACTTACTAGTTTGGGTTGGAAGTACTAATTAATTCAAGAGTTCAATTGTCAAGGTTGTATTTTCTCAACTGAGCTTATCTAAAAGATGGTTCACTAGGATTACTCTTTTAACTTTTCAATAGTTATTAATTCTATTATGGTTAGTATTGCCAACTCTACCATGATTATCAAATCATACGATGTGTGCACCCTCCATATAGCTAATAGTTACGACATCGTTGGTTGATGGAGAATTAACCATGCTTTTGCTGCGTTACTCTGATTTATTTGCTTTCAACATTTCTTTCCATATTTAGTAATCAATGTTCCTGTGAACGCGCTTAATCACCCACAAAGAATAATTAAAAAAAGGAAAAAAGAGGAAAGAAGGAGATTGTGTGTGTGCGCTATGATGGAGGTGTGATCGCCAGGTACACGTGGGTACCGAAGGAGAGAGCGAAAGGTGGAGATTACTTACCTTCACTCGAGATCGCGGGAGTGATGTTCGGGTTGACTCTTACTTCTCCAACCGGCCAGCAGGCGAAGAAGACTTTAGTTGATTGGTTACCTTGCACGAAAAATGAACAAACAAGTGAAAGAAAACAATTAGATCAAGTTGTGTAGAATCAAATCTAATGGAAGAAGAGATGAACTTGCATGCATGGGCTTGAACACACCTTGTGGAGGTGGTGTAAAACCCTAAAGAGTGGGTGTAGAGTGAATGAAGTGTGTGTGTGAAAGACTATGGTGGTTGTGAGATGAATGAACTAGATGAATTAAAAGGAAAAGAGAAAGAATAAGAAGAATATGTTGGAGAGATTGGCACTGTAGTGGATGAAGAGTAAGAAGCCTCCTTCTCCTTGCTCTAATGACTTGAGAGGATGAAGCACAATTTTCTCCAATTGATGAAGACTTGAAGTAGAGCTTGAGGGGAAGAAGTTCTTCTCTTCAAGCTCAGGGTTCGGCTCTTCAACGCAGCAGGGCTTCGCCTTAGCACTTGTACTCTCTCTCTTAAAACAATGGCCTCGGGGGTCCTTTTATAGAGGTAAAATTGATAAATCGCGATAGACACAGTGGTCGCCTATAAAGGTGAATCACGACCGACCAAAGTGTCATGTTTAAAAGACTTCCTTACTTCGACTGTGGCCTTTCCAAACATCGATTATAGCAGGTATGAAAATCACGACGACATGATCCGACTCATTTCTAACACTTCCAATATTGATCGGATTCTTGCCAAATGAATAAAAGGAAATATTGAATCGCGATGACCTGAGTGGTCGCGCATTTGAAAGAATCGATCTTTTTGTGGGAATCGATCTTTTGAATAATAGAAGGTCATAAACGCGACGACCTGTTAATCACAAAAAAATACATATAATAAATAAATTATATGGGGATGGACTGATCATCAGTGCTCGATTCAGAGAATTACTCATCCAATCGTGGGAGAAATTCTACAACAACCCATGTCTCTTGTTGTAATGGTTTTTTGCATTAATGAAGGGTTATGAGCTATAAATCAAGTGGAAAACGATAAGCCCTTCATTCCTTTGGTTTCCCGAGATAAAGGTAATTTGGATAAAAGGCTGGAGGCCTTAATAAGTTTTCCCGAAATATGATAGGAAGATGTTGGGATTAAATTCTCACCTTAGTGCGTTCTGGGAATCTATCCCGAGTGTGTCACTCTTTAAGTCGACTTTTCCCTGGGATACTGATCTCGAGATGAAAAAAGGAAGCCTTCTGTGTCAGTTATTAGGTCGCTCTTGATGCTTTAGAATGGGCTCAAATGGGCTTTTACTTTCGGAGTTGACGATTGTGGGTAAGCATTAGACCTGTAATGGGTCTAAGATATAATATATATATATCTCTAATATATTATATATATATATATATATATATGCAATCATATTAACTGAAATCCGGATGAGACACATCTATACTAACTCAGTCTTGATGTTACCACGTGGTAGTACCAGAATAATTTTTTCCTGCCAAACTCACAACACAGCAAACTCACAAAGTATTGGCAATAACCTTTCATCGGATTTGTTTCTTCTGAGGAATACATAAAATTTGTCAATAAAATCAATTGATTGATCACTTCAACTAGGGGTGGCAATGGGTTGGGCCTGGACCGGGCCCGTGCTGGCCCGGGTCTAGCCCGGTCTCTAATCGTTCGGCTCAAGCCCGGCCCGGCCCGGCCCGGGATGAGGCCCGATTTTTTGAAGCCCGGCCCGAGAAAATTAGGTAAGGCCCGACCCAAGCCCGGCCCGGCCCGATTTTATTTTTAAAAGATATTTTTACTATCTTTTTATTTATTTTTATAATAAAATTAGTATTCATTTAATCAAAATAGTATAAAATAATATTAGACTAATCTAGATAAACTTATTTCTAGTTGTTACAAATATGAAATAAATGTTAAGTCATTAAATATAGTTCCACAACACAATTTTCAATCTAAAATTTTAGAATATTAGAATTATCGACATGTTACTTATTTTAAAAAAAATACCGGGCTACCTGGCCGCCCAGGCCGGGCCGAGCAAACCCGAGCCCAGCCCAATCTTACTTCGGGCCGGGTCGGATCGGGCTCAAAATAAAAAAAAATGTTAAATTATCCGACCCAAGTCCGTGTAAAACTGGGCCGGGCCACCGGGCCTTCGGGCCGGCCCGGCCCAATTGACACCCCTACTTCAAACATTACCCGACCTTCTAATAAAAAACATGACTTCCTAAGTGCGGGATGCTCACTTTCCTGTAAAAAAAAATTGATTAATCACCTCAAATTAACCTCACCCGACCCCTTTTTTTTTCTTTTACAATGGAAACTCATCTCATCCGACCTACTAATAAAAATCTTTACCTTCTAAATGCCACAAACTTCTATTGTCAAAAAATCCTCACCTTCCATTTTCTGTCATTTTTTCTACTGTAAATATTATTTTCCTCTTCTACCTCCGTTTTTCTCCAAGTTCTTATCTTTCTAACGTGTACTTTATTTAAAAACATGTATCATGATGATAAAACTTACGTAGTTATTCTTTGGAAGGAGCACATATTTGCTGCTTTATTTTGTTTGTTGTTGGATCTCAAGATCAACACACCTTAGACTATAGACCAATATATCACATAGACTTTTTATTTATTAAAGATATTTATTTTGTATATTTCATCTTATGATATTTTTAGATATATGTTCTTCTTTAATTGTTTTAAGCATAAAATTTCTCCATTCTAAAATATTTTGATGTTAATTACTAGAATTATATAGATGCATATGAACTTTCTAACATGGAGTTTTTTTAAAAGATTTTTTTGTTTGACATTATTTAATAGTCATAAATTTTCAAAAACATCTTTTCTTCTATTAATTCTATTCAATTAAAAATGTTCTTAATTATATATACTAATTATAATATAAATTTATACAAATCTAATATTTTCAGTGGATCGCACTAGCATGAAACTAATTCCTCGTACATATATTAGAGTAACACTTGTGCACCATTCATTGCCTCCCACCCACCCTCCATAAGTAGCTAGCGACGAAACGAAATCTTCATTATTTTTTTTTTTTGGGTGCGGGATTCTGGAACACATAACAGACGTCCGATTTTCCTCTGCGACTGGCAACTATTAGTCTAATTTCTAAGGCACCCTTGTTTTTTTCCTTTTCTTAATTACCATGACGGCCACCTGAGAATTTTCTACTGCCTTGCACGTAATGACCTTACAGGAAGAGTCTTGCTAGCCGCCCGGCTTTCATTAAAGCGTTTTTTATTCCAAGGATACACTAATTTAATTAATCCCTTGCTGTATGAAGTAATACTAAATTGTTTAATATTTCTGTCTTTTGGGGTGGTGGTGCCTGGTGCATTGTTCAAAGTTCCAAGAAAACAGGGTCTGGCCTGCAGTGTCGGATGGGCCATACTATTATCACCCCAAGATATCTCTCTGTCCCAGATGAAGAGCACTGGCAACTAATCAACAAGTTAACCAGACGCTCGGAGGGAGAAAGGCCAAGACGGGAGCTGGGGCTGGAGGACCCAATAAAAAAGAAACATTTTTCTTCTGATCCCTATTTTTTTTTTTTGGGGGGGTGGGGGGAATTTGGGCCCCCACCCCCACCCCTCACCCTCCCAAGTGCTGTACACCACACCACAGTGCACTACGCAAAGGTCAAGGCAGGTGCTGTGGGAGATGGAAGAAACGCTGTTGGAACCATTGAAGGGAAAAAACAAAAAAACAAAAGAAGAAAAAAAACACTTTGTGGAGTACACAAGGAGTGGGTTCAGTGGCTAAAGTCCTCCAACTTAGATCTTAAATTCAAATTTAGACCCCCACACTTACCTATCAAAAAAAAAAAAAACACACACACAGACACACACCCACTCTTCTGTGGAAACGAGGACCGGCCCATGCTCAATCCAATCCATCCACACACGCACGCACCATCCAGCAAAGCAGGTAAAGAATTACGACTGGTGTTTGTCTGCCTCCTTCCGGTGGTGCTGCATGACGCTCCAAAGGCAACATGCATGCTCTTACCTTACCATGCACCGCGAGGCCCTACCTGGCGTTCTTCCTATTAGTATTTCCTTCCCCACTGCTGTTGTAAACTGTAACATTCCTCTGAGAGAGTGTAAAGGCAGCCGCAGCGAGTCATCTTCCGCCACCTGCTGCATGCATGGTTGCAGGACGCAGCTGCCCTGGTCTCATTATTAACCTCAAGACAAGGTCGTTCCCACTTACAGTCATCACAGTTAATTAATACTGGATGATGAAATGATACAACATATATATTGATTGTAAACATCATAGTTAAGTGAACTTTTGTGGTGGGTGGATGGGGAGGGGGTGTCTCAGCTGACATGTTAACCTATTGATCATGGAGTAGGTAGGTAGGTAGATAGGTTGATTGTAGTTCCCTCGTAGAAGGTGGAAGGATTCGTTCGTTTTACACATGGACTTCTATTTCCATAGAGATAACATGGCAGTCGATTCTGAAACAGAGCCCTCGCGTTTAGTTGAAGGGAAGCCTGCAAGCAATAGAGAAGAAAGCCATTTAATGGAGACAAGCGGGGCTCATCATGTCAATAACTGAAATCAGACTTAGCAGTCAAAAAGATTACTATCATAATATCATTTCTTGTATCCATGAAGATTTTTGCACGTATTATGTGTCACCTACCACCACCACCACCACCACCATCAATATGGGTTGCGCTCTCAGTAGTTGGGAAAGTAAAGTAAAGCCGAAAAAAGATCAAACAGGAAAGAACAGAACACATTATCCTTGCATGTCGAGGCCCCAGTGCATTTCTTGCCATTGCATCCTCCAAGAAGCCAGAAACTATTAGTAGCTTTTAGCTCTTCCATGGAGCCAAAAACTATGCTAGTGTATCTTTTTTCTTTTTTTTTTGGGGGGGGGGGGGGGGGGCGCCAGTTGGCATTAAAAAAAAAACATGAAGCAAATCTGTCACGATCAATGTTCTTCAGACCGTGCAGATTCGATCTGACCCTTGCAAAGGCATCTCTAACTCTACATTTAATGGCCTAGCCTGTATGCTCTTGGCCAGCCTATTTGGTTGGCCTTGGACATAAAAGAAGAGCAGCATGTGTAGGTGTAAGCTTATTTTAACCTCAATGTCATACTGAACAAGTGTTTTTCCCAAGTTTCTTCACTTTCTCCCATCAGCTTCAGTATTGTCCGGTTAATGATAAAAATGTTTCATCAGGTGGAGTTTTCCTTCTCTTCTCTGTCTTCACCACTTCAAAGTTCTAGAACTATAGGGCACTTCAATTAATAATACTAGAATAAAATTCTAATATTATTGATCTCATTGCTAACGTGATATTGCCCTAGAGGGCTGAGCAAAGGAAAGAAGGCAAGGGCGTAGAAGAGACATTTCAATCCAAAGTGCAAATTCGATTGACAATTACATTAGTAGAGAATTTGAAATTAGATACAGTGCAGGTCCTTTTTTCCATATAGGATTGGGATGGACCCAGTTTTCACCATAAATTGGGGGGGGGGGGGGGGGGTAAAGGATAGACTTAGTCTGAGTTCATAGAATACCATGGCCGCCCCCCCCCTCTATCTCTCTCTCCTCTCTCATCAGGCTGTTTCCTCCTCTGTCGACCACTTCTCCTATCCATGTGTTCCGTCTCTCTCCTCTCCCATGGAGTACTGCAGCCATGGGGACTGACTCATGCATTTAGTGTCCCTTAGCTTAGAGGAGAATAGTTCTTCACCTCCTTGCTCGTGTGGGTACTGCTTGGATTGTGCATACGCACAAATTATGTGAAATGGAAAAGCCATTGGAGGAGAACTCTTCTTCACCCCACCTTTCTTGCGACTATGTGACAAGCCCGCTATAGGGCCCAAGCCCCAAAGTCCTCCACTTGGACTTAATATTGTAAAAATGGCATACTCCTTTGAGGCATTATATCTCACATTGGTAGGTCAATTACGGTGCCATTAACTTATGCCAGTACTCTTGAGATGTCCACATGTGATTTATTAATTCATCTTCTCCTTCAAAATGTGTGAACTATAGCGACTGTCAAAGTCTAGGCTTAGTTTTGATGTCTTGGAAATTGGAATGTATTCTTTGATCTGAGGAGTATTCCTATCGAGGAAAGAGCGAACTATCAATACAGTGTACTCATATTTTTGTTCATGCTTCTTCCAAGTTCCAACAAGAACGTACCCAACATATCTCCAACATTTCATATTGTAGGCATCACTTCCTTTTATGGTGCACATCATAATAGATGAAGAAGAAATATTATTCAGAGGTATATTAGGGATATCAATAACTGTTTTGTTTCTTCTTAGTGCTTTATAATCTATCTTGTATCATCAGAGACATTTTCAAGTTGTATCAGACATACATCTCCTGTGCATCATCTTTTCGAGTACATTAAAAGTCCAAAAGCACAGATTTGAAGAAAAAAAATCACGGTCTATCAACTAATAACATGCTAGCAAAAAATGGCTGGAAAAAAAACCTCTGGCAACAATTTCTAGTTATGGACTTATTTTTTGTGAGCACATACCCTAGTCTGAGTGAGGTGTCAGAGCTGCTGTCGCATTTCTGAGGGTCTCCTGTATTTGAGGCACTGGTGACTGTCTCAGAGGACATCCTATCTTCATGTATAATGTTCCCAGTCTCACCAGCTGCCAACTTTTTCCTGCTCTCCTTCATTTCCATAACCTGCATCCGTCCAAGAACACGAGGCCCCTGCATAGTGAGTGAATGAAAGAAAGGGGTAACAAAAAAGGAAGAAAAAAGAAAAGATTGAATGAAGCCTTTTACTTTCTGCTTTAGCCGTGCGTTCTCTTCCATCAGTTGATCCCCCTGTGCATGCAAAGGGCACAATCAGTTGTAAAGAAGCAAGCTAATCTTCTGTTGTTGCTGGGCAAGTTTGCAGATGCAGTCTTTATTTTTATCTTCTTTCTTTTGTGGTTCAGAAATTAGTCATCGAACAGTGAAGGCTACACTGAAGGCTTACTATGCATGTAGAGTAGTAATAAGTGCTCTCAAGAGATGGTTGCCTTGTATACTGTTTTTCACCGCCCAATGTGTGGCAGGCCATGTTACTGCTCTGAAACAATGCTGATGAATGTAAATCGCAAACCAAAGACATCTAACTTAACCAAGTCTTCTATCTGTTTATCTCTTCCATGATAGATTTCTTTTTCCCCTTCGACCATGTGAAACAATGTACATAGACCTGATCCAGTGGAATCTGAAATTGTTATCTATCTCTTCAACAGAATATATTTCCCAGTTATGAGCCTCTGAATGGGGTTGAGGGCACTTCTCCGCATGTCCTCTTTTGGCATTTTCACTTTATCACTTATTCCAACAGAGACAACCGCATGTAAGAGTTACGACGTAATGGAGGATGGTCTTATTTACTTGTGTTGGAATTAGTCATTGGTGGTCTCTAGTTGGGTCAAAGTTAGCTTATTGTCACCTAGGGTCCAACCACTCGTTGTGTACCCAGGTATAAGTGTTCCTCTTTTTCTAATCAATGAGATTAATCCCTAATTTTTCTTGAAAATATGGTATCATAACATGATTAGGGCTCTGGGATCGTAACGCACCCTCTTCCTTCACGGCAGCAGGGTTTTGCAAGGCGGATTGAATCGGATCGAATCAGGGGCGAACCCGATTCATGATTCGCGTGATTTGCCCGAGCCAGTCGTAGACCTACCAAATTGAGCGCATTAGGGTCGATTCGATCACCCAAGGATCCGGCCTGATTCACTTCGCCGGATCCGACTCGATCCAACACGGTCGACACCCTGTGAAATAGGACTGTGCAATCCCAATTCGCAGGGTTTCATGCCGGAAACCCTTCTTCCTCCCCTTTTTCCCCTATTCCCCTCAAGGAAACCCTAGATCTACATTCTAAGAGACCTAAGGAGGCTTCCTACGTGGATTTGAAGGTGCTTGGAGACTTTCTTGGGCTGTTTTCATCCCTTTTCACCCATTTCACTATTTTCAAGGTAACCCACTGTGTATTTTTCATATTTTGATTTTTTTGTTGATGCATAGGAAATATATTTATGGGAAATGATGTTGCAAGTAATTAGTGTTCACTTGCAACCATTTTTCCATTGAATCTACAATTTTTTCACATAGATTTGATCATTTTCTTCAAAATTTGAATTTCTAAAATTATTTTTTTAAAAAAAATTGCAACCTATGTGCATTTCATAACAATGCAACTTACAACGTCTAACGTGTTGTTAGAAATTGTTTGTATGTGAAACCAATGTAATTTTTTTTGTCCAAAATGTAATGACTATTTGTTTTACGTAGATGGCACCAAAGAAGGATATTAGTGAGGACATTGGGTGACAGCATGGGACCGCATTGGGCAGTAGACACAATTACTAGTGCAACTACTGCAGCCATATAGGACAAGGAGGTGGCGTCTCTCGCTTAAAGAAGCACTTTGCTGGTGGGCGGCTAGCAGGGTACCATGATGTGCAAGGTTGCAAGTTGGTGCCTGCTGAAGTGAAGCGGCTCATGGTTGAACACTTAAAGGGTGTTCGGGCTGAGACTGTAAAAAAGAGGGCGGACAGGGAGATGCAGGAGAGAATCATCTCAAGAAGGCAGCGAAATGAAGACGACGATGATGAACCAAAATTTTATGCAGAGCATGTGTCTGATGAACCTCTTAGGCGGACCAGAGAACAAACCAGGGTTGAGTCATGGGAAGCTAAGCAGAGAGGGAGTTTTGAGGTTGGCAGTAGTAGTGGTGGCAGTGGGTTCAGGGTTGGGGGCGAGGCCCAGTCCCGTCAATTTTTCAATGTGGGGGACTACTTCACTCAAATTCCAGTCGAAGTCCCAATCTGAGACCAACAAGAAAGGCAGAGGAAGAGATCCACATGTGTAACCTTAGAAAAGGTGGATCCTAATATATATTCTCGGAAGCATGGCAAGCAAAGCAAAATTGAGGATACATACAACCAGCAAGGGCCTAGATATAAAATGGGTCGTGCAGTGGCAAAATGGTGGCATCATTCAGGCATTTCATTCAATGCAGCTAATAGCCCATATTACAAAATCATGATCCAGGAGGTACAACGCCATGGGCTTCATGTGAAACCTCCCTCATCAAGAGACTTGGCAGAGAGATATCTAGTTGAAGTACATAAGATCAAGTCATATATCGGAAGCTTTAAGAAAAAGTGGGAGAAATATGGTTGCACATTGATGTGTGATGGTTGGTCAGGTGCTACCAAAGGCAGCCTCATCAACATATGCTATTGATCAGGCGAGCATTAATCTCCCTACATGATGTCAATTACAAGTTTATTTTTTTTGCTAATAGCCTTCATTGCGGCAGATGAAGAGCTTTCGGGAAGGGGTTAGGAGTTTTGCAGAGCCATCTGCCATTGCTGGTCGGGACCACATTGACGACGGTAATGTACTTTCCCTTTCATTCTTGAATATTAGTAGACCCAACGATTGACTAATTGAGTATGACTTACTTTTTTGCGGCTGATTGGTTGTTCAACTTTGGGCATTCGACACCCATATTGAAGAAAATTGCAGTGAGGATTCTGTTACAGACCTCCTCCAGTAGGTGTGAGAGAAATTGGAGCACCTTTGCATTTATACACACCAAA
The DNA here is from genome assembly GCA_014218235.1 of Colocasia esculenta. Classification (NCBI taxonomy): domain Eukaryota; kingdom Viridiplantae; phylum Streptophyta; class Magnoliopsida; order Alismatales; family Araceae; genus Colocasia; species Colocasia esculenta. The sequence goes on along the minus strand of JACBKR010001526.1, from coordinate 17,068 downwards.
GTTCGGAACAGATTGTCACATAGGTGCTGGACAATTTGGTGTATGTGCACTACAAGATGAGGTTGAGGGTGAAACATCTCACAGATGATCCAAAGCGAGGGGAGGTGGAGTATGATCTGGTTGACATTGAGTTTCTATGAGATGATAAAGACCTAATGATTGCATGGGTTGCATGAGTGACCACAAAGCGGGGACAGTACGAGTTAGATGACGAGGCAGATAATCCCAAACATCTACCTCGTCCTAACACATTCTTAGCTAGAGCTATAGAAGCTGCATAAGAGGAGGAGGGAGAACATGGAGATGTGGGACAACCACATTCTTCTCAATTCTGGGCTGAAGCAGAGGATGAGGTGGATCTTCTTGGAGGCTTACTAATAGAATGTGCCATGCCTTCTAGAGGTGAGACAGTAGTTATCATTTGTTAAACGTATTCATTCAATATTTTGTATTTGTCCTTACATTAATTTGTGATGTTGGGGACTATTACAGGTGGTGCAAACCTTGATGATGAAGTGGACTTTCAAAGATTGATGCTAGGCCCTGCAGCCCGCTCACAGTCTATGAGAGAAGCACTTGTAATTGCTTCCTCACAACCAAGAAGGAAGGGTTCACATACGCAATCTGTTGCTCCATCCCAAGCTGTGAAAGGAAAGGCGGTGGCAACATCTCAACCTGCAAAGGGGAAGGACAAAGGTCAAGCATGTGGCCCAGCCAAAGACATTATCATACGAGAGTCACCTAGCCCAGCACAAAAGAAGAAGAGTTGGTTCTCCTGGGGATCTAAGAAAGGGGAAAAAATGATTGCCCCTGTTGAAGATCCACTTGATATTGCAGATTTATAAACCTTGGATCTAAATGCAGAAGAAAACCTCCGAGGATTCACCCCGATTACCCAACAGCCGCTCCCATGACTCCATGACTACTACTAGTTCACCGGGTGGGTCTATAGGGGGAGGTGATGGAGATGGGGGAGGGGACGACGTAATGATAGAGATAGGGGAGGGGGCGGGGGTGAGAGTAGATGTGTGAAGATGAGGCAGAAGATGCAGCATTAGCAGCCTGGGAGAATGCGGCAGGTATGGCGGGAATACACGACTATGATAGTGATGGATTGGATTCCGTTGGTCGAGCCCATATAGATAACGCCATGGAGCCATAATGGAGATACAGTAAAAGACTACAATGGGCACCGAAAGTAGGCAATACAGTAACAAGCTACAACACCCACCGAAAGTTGGAAAAGACAGCGGAACTCAAACATTGGAATCCGCCCTACTGTCGAGGGACTTATAAATAAGGCAGCCCTCTTCCTAGTGGAGGCATCACAACTAGGGCAAGAGGAGAGCAAGAAGAGAGTCATTCTACTTGAGAGTTCTTGTTCTTGAGAGTTTCAGTTTGAGAGTTTTTGCTTGAGAGTGGAGGTGATGGAGATGGGGGGGGACGACGGTAATGATAGAGAGGGGGAGGGGGCGGGGGTGAGAGTAGACAGGGAGGGGGAAGCGGTGGTGGGATGGTATTCACAGAGGAGCAGTGCTATAACCATTGCACTCAAGATGGTGATCATGGCACCCTAGTGCAGTACAACAGAAGGCAGAAGTTTGTCAAAGGTGGCCGTGCAGAAGGTTCAGCGGTAGACAGTGACAGCTATAACACTATGATATCTAATTTCGAGAGAATGAGCCACATGAGTATGTAGGATCGTATGGGGGCCATAGTTATCAAGTAGAGTCATCTGACACAGGCTACTCCTGTGGCTTAGTGGCTACACCACCACAGGCTACCCTACATCATATTTTATCCACCTTCATCTGTTCCTGTTCAGATTTATGCTCCTTTAGAGGATGTACAAATGGCGTGTTTGAGGATAGTCCGTCCTAACTGCGAGATGGGGACTACTATGTGAGCGAGTTCGGACCAGATACAACACCACGATGTCTTGAGATGAGTTTCATACCTTTGTGTCTCAAACCAAATCATCTTATTGGGGAGCTACCCTCAGAGTCAGATGAGTTTGTCCAGCCCCAGTGTGGTACATATGATCCATCAGCAGAGATATGGGGGTACTAGACTCATTGTATTTTGTATTTGGATTTGATGTTTGTACGAGTCTCATGTATTTTGTATTTAGAATTGAGTTTCATGTTTGTACTCAATTTCTAATAAAATTGATTGAAAATGGATGTTGTGTAGCATTACATGGCATAACTATCATCGGTTATACATGAAATTCTTCACATGAGGCTTTAAACAGAAAATCGGCCAAAAACATCAAATCCATGTGAATCTGGCTAGATCTAGGGTAGATCCATGGGTTTCTACCCGAATCGATCCAATCGGACGGAATCGGCCGAATCAGGGCAAATCCAACAAACCATGCACGGCGGTTCCCTCTTCCCCCTCTCTCTTCCTCCCTCTTCCTCTACTCTCTTCTCCTTTGTGGTGGCTGCCTTTGCTTAGGGCAAGGGTCTAAGGCCAATCACTCTTCCTCCACAACGGCTGTCCAAAGTCCAGCCATTTGCAGCACCCCTCCTCTGCTTACGACGACTGTCAAACTGCCGTCTCAGCACTGCGGCTGATTCAGACTGAAGTACTGAACTTGTAGCGGTAGCACATATAGAGTTCTTCCTTCAATACTGGCATTGGCGGCTCTCCGATGAATAGAAGCAGCTGCAGTTCTCCTCTAAAGGTGGATCTCTCCCTGTCCTCTCTACACAGAGAGTTCTCTAAGTATTAGTAGTTGAGGCCCAGAGAGAGTCCGTCGTCTTCTAGCAAAGGGCCTTCATAGGAGCCTCTTTCCTTGGCGATGGGTAGTGCATAGGTGATGTGCATATTTTCTCTCGTCGCATCCTTATGCGTTGACCCGTTCTATACAGCAACAGTTAATTGTTGTATTTATCTGGCAGAATATATCAAGTGAGATAGTATTGTTCGGCATGGAAGAATCCAATATGTTGAAGACTTCGAGGTCTGTTTAGCGTTAGACAAGAAGAACTATCATATAGTGTCCACTTCTTTGAAGCTGAATAGTTTGTATTATCACCAGTGGCACGGGGCATTCCACTTCTTGTTACTCTCTCTCAAGAAACTTTGACATATAGAAAAAAGACCTGGTGGAAAAGATTAACAAGGAGTTTAAGGCTTGGCAGATTAATGATGGCACCGTGATCTCAATTTTGGGAAATACTTGTGAACCTCATATATTCAATAATATATCTTCCTGGACATGGCCAAGGAAATGTGAGTCTTTTAAGCGCACATACTTGAGTGAGAAGAACATATCCTACATCTACAACTTGTATTCTCGACAATTCAATGCGAAACAAAATGGTCAACCTACTGGAATGAGTTACAATTATATCAGCCTATTGTTCTTGATAAGGCTGTTCTGGAATGACAACAAGAGAATTTCATTGTGGCAAAGTACCTGTCAAGACTAGACGATAATCTGCGCTATGTACGAGATACTCTTTTGGCTGACATGAAGATCCCTAGTTTGAGGGACGCCTTCGCAAGAGTGTTATGAGTTAGCACTAAGACCGTAGCTGACTCAAGCACATAATCTGTCATGGCCTCTAGAGATGCAAGTGACTCTAGAGGGGCATCTACTCTTGCTGCAGGTCCCTGGAGGCTGTGGACGTGGCCTAGACAGGGGCATGCTCCTTGCTCTTACTGTGCCAATATGGAAAACCAAATCATCACTCAGACTTTTGTTAGAAGAAGTATAGAAAAGGGGCAGAGGGGAGGTAAGGCGAAGCTTTCGGCACACCTCGATGCATCTATTGACACAGTTGTGAGTTAAGCAGTTACACAGATAGTTCATCCTACATTGGAAGGAGGAGTAACGCTTTCTCAAGAAGAGTACGAGGTCATTCAGTGCACCATCAAGGGCTCCTCAGCAATCAACATCCACCTCAACCTCCTTCCATACTATGACTCTCTCAGGTAAAGCCTATACTGTCTATAATCCCTCCTAGATTATTGACTCAGGAGCATCTTGTCCTATGACAGGTGACCATAGCCGATTCTTTGAACCTTATACATCCCATACCATCCAATGTCAGTTGCAGATGGTTCCTATTCTATGGTTGCAAGAAAATGATTGTGAAGAAGCTTTCCTATATGGAGACCTTTAGCCTCACTTGGTAATGAGTTAACTCAAAGTTAACTCAGAGTTAACTCAAAGTTAACTCAAAATGGACTTTGGCAACCAAAAAAAGTTAACTCGGTTAGGTTTGAGTTAACTTTGAGTTAACTCAACTTTTTCTAACCCACCCACACCCATGGAACTGAGTTAACTCAAAGTTAACTCAACTTTTTCTAACCCACTCACAAAGCAAAAATTGAGTTAACCTTGGATAACTTTACCATGGGTTGGAGTTAACTCAAACTCCAACCCATTACCAAAGTGAGGCTAGAAAGAAGTCTATATGAAGCAACTTTTAGGGTATGTTACTCAAGAGGAGTTTGTGTTAGCTACACAAAGCTATATATGGCCTATAGCAGAATCCTCGGGCATGGTTGATAAGTGAAGTTAGATTGCATCGGGGATTAGCCTTGAAAGGAGCAAGGTAGATCACTTTGTCTTTGTCAAGAAGACATCCTTTGGCGTTCTCCTTATTATTTATGTGGATGATATGTTGCTGACAGGCAGTGACATTGTTGGGATAATGGAGGTCAGGAAATACCTTAAGAGTCACTTTATTACTAAGAATCTTAGTAAACCACGATACTTTCTAAGTATTGAGATAGCATATGGTAAGGAAGGGCTATCTCTGTCTCAGAGGAAGTATGCAGTAGATCTTCTACACGAATAGGGCAGATGGGGTGCAAACTTGCAGATACTCCCATTGTACCTTAGGAAGATATTAACGTTGAAGGAAGTCCAGATTTTAATGATGTTTCTCAGTATAGAAGGTTTTATGGTTGTTAACCAACGGCAGTTGGTTGCCCACGTGGGCACCAAAGGTTGCGTTGGCAACCTTTGGAATGTGTGCGGTTGTCTCCCTTGCGTGAGGGACTCTTGGAGAACAGGCCCCAGGAAAAATCCAACGGAGGGAGGGCCTCTCCCAGAGACACAGGCGCATGCATGCAGATAGCGCTCTCTCACTCTAGGACAGAAACCTGCGCAAGTCTCCCCTCTCTCTCTCTCTCACACACGCAGTGCAAGACTTCTCACACGGGACATCACCACCGGTTCCCGAGGACGTTTGGAGCGAGGAAACCACGAAGAAGACTCTTGTAGACTTCTTCCCGATCCTATGACATTCTGCAACGCACGAGGTAAACACCTCGCATAACATCCAACATTGGTATCAGAGCCTTCACATTCCTCTCTCCACGATGTCGTCGGATGATCTCCATGCGCAAGAGCTTGCCGCAATGGAAGAGGATGACTTTGAACCGACGGACATCTCCACGGACGACGATGGGGATAGCGTGGTTGGCAGCGGCCCGACGCCCACACAGGAGTCCGTGGCACCAATTAGAATTCGGTGACTGATGACTGCAAGGGATTATGTTCTAGCACTGTGTGCTTCTCCCTCGTCGCGCCCGGTCGACGTTCACGCGCATGGTGGAGCCGCTTCACGCGAACGAGATAGAGATGCGGTTCGTGCGTCTGCCGGTGATGCGGACGACCGCCATGCAGCCCGCCGCCATGCAGACGTACTGACGAGTCTGCAACCGACGTGGACAAACGCCTTGACCCAGGCCTCGTGGGCCAGCACGGTGGCCTCGCGGTAGGCCGCGCACAGGCGGGCCTCCGCGCTGACAGCGGCCTCGCGGGAGGAGGCGCTGACCGCGCACAGGCGGGTCAGCGCGGTGGCCACGCTGATCGCGCCCTTGCGACAGGCCGCGTGGCCCTCGGCCAGGCGGGCCAGCGCAGCCACGCCCGCGGCCAGGCGCAACCCGCGCAGAGGCGGCGCCCACCAGCCAGGCGGGTCAGCGTAGGGACCGCAGCCACGCGAGTGCGAGCAGGCCCCGCGACCACGGCCCAGGCGGGGGCGCGTGGCGTAGACCCTTGCGGGTGGGCGCGACGACATTGACTATGCGGGCTGGCGCCGATGGCGCAGACACACGACGCGTGGCCACACGGGCTGGCACGGACGTGCAGTCAGTGACACTGGCCGTCATGCAGGCGGGCGTGGCAACCGCGGCCTTGGCGCGCACGGAGGTCCTCGCGGCTCTGCAGGCCAGTTTGAAGTGCACATGGGTGGTCCCATGCCTACAGGCATGACGGTTCGCGAGGGTGCAGGCGTGGCGCTACGCGGACACGTTGGCTTGGCTGAGTGCATGGGTACTGGTGCCCAGGCGCACTTTTCTAGTGGAACAGGCCCGTATGAGAGCGTCGGCTCGTCGGCGACGTGAACTTGACCGTCTTGCAAGACGGCGCTCTAATGTGATTTTGCCAAGTGGACCTCGTGGTCGAGCTCGACTTAGCCGCGTTATTGGATGTGGACCAGCATGGAATGCTGACCGGTCTCTCGTCGCCACCATAATGAAAATTTGGTGGTACGACGAGTCCGGCGTCACATACGGCATGTTCCCCGGCGCCGTGCTATGACTCCGGCTCGCCAAATCCAACGGAGGGAGGGCCTCTCCCAGAGACACAGGCGCATGCATACGATAGCGCTCTCTCTCACTCTAGGACAGAAACTTGTGCAAGTCTCCCCTCCTCTCTCTCTCTCACACACGCAGTGCAAGACTTCTCACACGGGACATCACCACCGGTTCCGAGGACGTTTGGAGCGAGGAAACCACGAAGAAGACTCTTGTAGACTTCTTCCGATCCTACGACATTCTGCAACGCACGAGGTACAACATCGATCAACATCCAACAATGGTAAATGGATTTATCTTATTGTTATGCGCCTAAACATTTCTTTTATTGTAGTTGTGACTTGTGAGTCAATTCATATAGAACCTAAAGAAGTGTCATTGGGGTGCAGCTTTGAGAATTTTGCATTACATTAAAGCAGCTTTAGGAAAAAGCCTATTGTATAAGAAGAGTGGCCACCTATAGATAGAAGCATTTTCTGATGCTAACTATGCTTCATCACCGTTAGACTGTAGATCTACCTCAGGCTTTTGCACTTTTGTTGGTGCAGAACCTAATCACTTCGCGAAGCAAGAAACAGACAGTAGTTCCTTGGTCCAGTGCAGAGCAAGATATTTTCCTTTTATTGTCGCCTTAAACTGAATTAAGATGAGATCCCTCTGGATCGATCACAGGATATGAGAATCAAATCTGTGAAGCCTTCATTAAGCCGGTTGTGAGTTTTATGATAAAATGTCATGAGACTCGGGTTAGCCGCAGTGGGAGTGGCTAGACTAAGAACCGTATGGTGTTTATTATGTTGTATGTGACACGCCCATAATGATGGAAGAACACCGTAGCATGTGTACATACCACATGTGTGTAAAACGACCGTTGAAGAGAATGATGAATGAGATCTCTATCTCATCATTGTGTGAGCTCTTGGATCATAAATTGTTGGTCCATCTGTAACCTTAGGACTTGAGATCTATGTCATGAAAAGGAAGCTTGATGTCGCTACTTTAGCATGCTCCTTAGGGCTATGGTTGATACAGTCCAGCGAGACATGACTAGGAAAGCGGTCAAGACTAATTGAATTGACATGAGAACTCAAGAAAGACATTAAATATTGCACTATGTTTTGTGGCTCATACCTCGAGGGACTATGTCGACTTAGTGGCGATAAAGTCGTGAGCACAAAACATTCGAGTTTTGACGTCGCTAGTTTTTAAGAGATCCAGGATGTCAAAGATGGTGAATATTGAAGATATCTAGGGTACTACGAGATTCCTTGGAGTATTGTGATCTGTTAGTTTTGGTGATAACTTAATAGATCACTACTCATTTGTTGTGCCAACTCTCGTAAGGTCGCTCACTCCATTCGTCGTATGTAGATTGAGAAGCAAGTGTCGAGAGATGAATTGCTCTTTGTGAGCAACTGACATTTTACTGTGCCCTCTGTGGGCAAGTGGGAGATGTTAACCAACGACAGTTGGTTGCCCACGTGGGCACCAAAGGTTGCGTTGGCAACCTTTGGAATGAGACAACCGTTGTGCGGTTGTCTCCCTTGTGTGAGGGACTCTTGGAGAACAGGCCCCAGGCAAAATCCAACGGAGGGACGGCCTCTCCCAGAGACACAGGCGCATGCATGCAGATAGCGCTCTCTCTCACTCTAGGACAGAAACCTGCGCAAGTCTCCCCTCTCTCTCTCACACACACACACAGTGAAAGACTTCTCACACGGGACATCACCACCGGTTCCCGAGGACGTTTGGAGCGAGGAAACCACGAAGAAGACTCTTTTAGACTTCTTCCCGATCCTACGACATTCCACAACGCACAAGGTACACACATCGATCAACATCCAACAATGGTAAATGGATTTATCTTATTGTTATGCTCCCAGACATTTCTTTTATTGTAGTTGTGACTTGTGAGTCAATTCATATAGAACCTAAAGAAGTGTCATTGGGGTGCAGCTTTGAGAATTTTGCATTACATTAAAGTAGCTTTAGGAAAAAGCCTATTATATAAGAAGAGTGGCCACTTATAGATAGAAGCATTTTCTGATGCTAACTATGCTTCATCACCGTTAGACTGTAGATCTACCTCAGGCTTTTGCACTTTTGTTGGTGCAGAACCTAGTCACTTCGCGAAGCAAGAAATAGACAGTAGTTCCTTGGTCCAGTGCAGAGGTAGAATATAGAGCCATGGCGCAGATTGCATGTGAACTTATGTGGCTTGAGAGTTTAATGTCAAATTTTGGAGTGAAGGTTGGTGAACCTATGAAGATGCATTGTGAGTCGTGACAACTAAGCTGCAAGCCTGCAATATAGATAGATAAGAATCCAATGTTCCATGAGAGGATGAAACATATTGAAGTAGATTGTCACTTTGTTAGAGAAGTAGTTATGTCTCAGAGGATCTGTACCCCATTTATTCTTATAGAAGAACAATTAGCAAATATTTCACTAAGGCTCTTAGTACCAGTAGATTTGAAAAACTTTGTAACAAGTTGTACATGTTTAACATTTATACTCCAACTTGAAGGGGAATGTTGGAATTAGTCATTAGTGGTCTCTAGTTGGATCAGAGTTAGTTTATTTGTTGGATCGAATATGTAGGGTGAATAGATCTAAAAGGGAGGGTTGAATAGATCTATCACCAAACACAACGAAAATTTAAGCAATTTAAAAATTACTTCAGATTAAAATCAATTCAACTAAAACCACATTGATCTGGTATGCTTATGTAATTAAAGTGTAGATTAGTGTGTGAGAGAATTGGCAAGTAATGTGTAAGCGAAATCCCTATGCATGCATCTAGCATAGAAAGTAGATCAAACCACTGCACAGAAGATTTTTAAGGTGATTCAGCTCCCAGACAGAGACCTATGTCCACCCCTCACTTAAACCAAGTGAGGCTTCACTAAACCGCTGATTCACAACTTCAAACAACTGCTGACTCACAGCTTGAATGCTGACACATAGCTTGACTACTGACACACAGCTTGACCGCTGACTCACAGCTTGAACGCTGACACACAGCTTGACCGCTGACACACTACTTGACCGCTGACTCACAACTTGAAATCCAGATCCACACACATACACAGTGTGGGATCAACACTCCTAACACTAGTAGGAGCAACCAAAGTGTTCATAATCAAGTTTGAAAGTGAAAAACAAATTCACATGAAGATCAGAGTTAAGGGAGACAAATCCTCGAACACCAGTCCTTCAGTTTCACCCAATTTTCTTTGGACTGTTTGATTTGAACTCTGAATCTTCAGATCTTGAGAGTTGGAGCCGTGCTTCAAATCATCTTGCATAAACGCATCATCTGGATGTGCTCCTTAGCCAATTTGACTTGAACTCCCTCAAACCAACCTTGAATCACGATGCTCTATTCTATATCCTTCAGATCTGGTTTTGGTGAGGCTTGATCTGCTCTCTCAAGATGTAGTGGGTCGCAGTATCATACTCCTTTAGGAAGGAACTCTTCAAGAGTGCTCGTGCTCTTAAAATGGAGCTTTGCGACTTCACCTTTGATAAATTGTACTTAGCTTTCTTTTTCTATTGCTGCTTTGCTCTTCCTAGATTGTAGCTATTCTTCTTCTCCATTGCTTCTCTTTCTTCTTTGCTCCTCTTGTGCTCCTTGCACTGCTCAGATTGCTTTGATCTGATTCCCTCTCAGATCAGATCTCTCTCTCCACTCCGCAACTCCCCTTCTTCTTCTCCTTCTTCTGCTTGCTGCTCTCTCTTTTCTCCCTTGGCGGCACTAGGAATATTCTTTGCTCCTCTTTTTGGGCGCTCTTTTTTAGATGAGACAAAGGCATATTTATAGCCCCCGTCATTAACCTCGTATCTTGGGATGCGATAGAACCAAAATTAGGGATGTTCGTACACTCTTTAGTGGCATGTGCTTCTGCCCCCTGACACGTGCTGCGGTTTTTGATCTCGTAATCAAAGTGTGTCGACACATGTTTCATGTGTGTCGACACCCTTGGCCTACCTTCTTGATATGCTCACAGGAGTGCACACATGTGTTGACACACTTATTGGATTGTGTTGATACACTTAGCCTGCCTTCTTGATATGCTCACAAGAGTGCACACATGTGTCGACACAGTTCTTGGATTGTGTCGACACACTTGGCTTGATTGTGTCTTGGCCCTAGGGTTTCATGTACCCCAAGCCCTTAAGTGAGATACGTACTAATCACATGATATCCTGCATAGATAGCATCTTTAAGTATTCAGGAGAAAAAAATAATTATATGCTTTAATTTATAACATCAATCGATATGAGACTTACAACAATCGATATAAGACTTAAGGACAATCGATATGTACATGACAATCGATGTGAAGCTCACAGTAATCGATGTTTGAGTTGATTAGCAATCGATGTTATGACAATCATTTTTTAACATGAGATAATCGATGTTTGTGATTGGCAATCGATGTGCAAACAATCGATGTTAAACATGAAACAATCAATGTCTAACATGAGGCAATCGATTTTATGACAGAACATTGACTGTTAGAACTTTGACTGTCAAAGAGTTGACTATCAGAATTTCGACTGTCAAAGAGTCGACTGTCAGAACTTTGACTGTCAAGGAGTTGAGTGTCAGAGACTTCGACTGTCATCGACTATGACATGAAGGCATTAATGTGCATCAACCAAACAATGATTTTAAGTTATCTTCATGATTCGCAAGGATTATGTCATCATCAAAACAAATCAAAACAAGGAATATGATTATTCACATGACCATAACACAATATTATTGTCACCTAGGGTACAACCACTCATTGTGTACTCAGGTATAAGTATTCATCTTTTTCTAATAAATGGGAGTAATCCCTATTTTTTCCTGAAAACAAGTTAAAGCCTAACAAACATTTCTCAATTATGCTTCTATGTCAAGATCTCAAGTTTTGAAGTCTGTGGTGGGATTTTCCTGTTTGGGCCGGAGCCAAACGGGCCTCCACTAAAGAAGATGGGGAAGACGAACGCTGGTGCGGACGGAAGCCTGCAAGACTAGAACGGAATCAAGGGGGGGCCGTTTGAAGAACCGGGGGGAACCCTCCGATGACTAAGTCAGTATGAGACTTGAGAAGCTTGAAGGAAAGGGGGTTCTCGGTGTGAGTGGCGCGGAGGACGAGTGTGAGCGTCCGAGACCACGTACCTCTGCATGGAGGTTACCTGAGCCTTTATAGGCGAGGGTCTTGAGAGAGGGGAATGGAAACGTCCCTTATGACGCCGGAAAGGATGCGCCGGTTGGCGCCCTGGCGGGAGTAGTACGCGTCTGGGCGTCCGTTAAGGGGGCCTGCATAATGCACCATAGGATCGTGGGTGTGCGCACGATTGAGTTGTTGTAACCGTCGTCAGGAGACAGGAGCTGCTTGGAGGCTCCTTGGCGACAGGTACCGAGTAGGTTGCCTGTTCGGTAGGCTAGACCTGCTATTCGGTAGCCGGTGTCTGGGCGCAGTGCATGCCAATGGGACCACGGTGCGCCTTGAGCAAGACTTGTTCGGTAGGCTGGGGCCTGGACCGAACAGAGTGAGGGGAGTCCGGAGACCACTCTTTGGATCCTGGAGGTGTTCGGGCGTGGAGCCCGTGCGGTAACCCGGTGCTCGGGCATCTTGACGATTGCGGGCTCGAGCAGGAGCCACCTGATCTGCTCGGTAAGGATACATCCTGTTCGAGCAGCCTTGCGCGGTGTTCGGAAACTGCTGGGGACCCTGGGGGTTTGGTAGCTGAAGTGTGTTCGACAGCTGGTTGGCTAAAGCCGAGGACACGTGGCGCGAGGGCCATTGCCGCTTTGCTTTGCTGGGTCTTGATGGGCCTATGGGCTTAGGAGGCTAAAAATAGTCTCTACACTTTCCCCCCACCCTCTCAAGTCTGCTCGGATGTGATCGTGAGCATTGAGAGGGGAGATGTCTTCATCCCTGCGGCGGAGCAACCGGTCGATCGCGATGAGGCGACGTCCTCCTGAGAAGCGCTTGTAAACAAGGTCGGAGGTCGCTTTGGAGGGCGTGGCTGTCGAGCTGGCGGCAGGCAAGGTGGGTTCCGCTGGTGTCTAGAGGCTCGTGGGTTCCGCGCAGGTCGAGCTGAAGAGCTCGTCAACCCGGGGTTGAACACGAACACCTCTGTCATAGACAGGGTAGCGCGCTGGTTTCTGAGCTGAAGAGCTCGTGGCCAGGGTTGTACATTCGCCGACTTCTTTAACTAGCGTTGTCCTTTTTCCCCCCTTTTTCTAGTTGTGTTCTGTCCGAATCGGAATTCGTCAGTGTCTAGAGGCTCGTGGGTTCCGCGCAGGTCGAGCTGAAGAGGCGTCAACCTGGGGTTGAACCGAACACCTCTGTCATAGGACGGGTAGCGCGCTGGTCTTCTGAGCTGAAGAGCTCGTGACCAGGGTTATACCATTCGTCCTCTACATAAACCGATAGAACAGCAAAGAGAGAAGTAGGACGCTAAGCAGAGAGCTTTTGTAAATAATAAGCCTTTTACATGTCAGGTTCTCGATATGGTTTTGCCGCCGAAAGTAGGCAGCTTGTAGAAACCTCTTCCGAGAACTCAAATGACCTTATAAGGTCCTTCCCGTTTCGGGGCGAGTTCGCCTGGTTGGCTCGGCCGGCAGCTATATTCTCCTCACACGCAGCATGGCGTTGGGCAGTGGAGAGGAGCTCGGCGAGGGTAAGCGGTTGCTGGACCCCGAGCGTTCTCTGAAGGAAGCCGTCGCGAGTGCCTCGGATGAGGACACTGGTGGCTAAAGAGACGTCGAGGCTCGGGATGCGAAGTGCTGCTATCCGAAACCGCTGGACGTAGTCCCAGAGCACTTCGTCTTTCTTCTGCCGAACAGACAGAAGTGATGCCGCGGTGCGCAGTTGAGACCTTCCGACCAGGAAGTTGTCCGAGAAGGACTTTTTCAACTGGTGGAAGGAAGAGATGGAGCCTGCGGGAAGGGGTTCGAACTATGCTCGCGCCAGCCTCCTTCAGCTGTGGTCGGGAAAGACCGGCATTTGGCCGCGTCTGATGTTCCGTGGAACACCATGTGCGACTCGAACCATGGACGTGGTCCGCTGGGTCAGTGGTGCCGTTATAGGGCGCGATGGAAGGTAGAGGCAGTTTTGGGGAGACCTAGGCTTCCAGGATCTCCGCGTGAACGGGGAGCGGAAGTCCAGGTCGTCGTCCCCCAAGAGTTTGCCTTCTGCCTTTTGGATCATCGCGTCCATGCGGCGCTCAAGGTCAGCGACGCGGCGGAGGCGTCTGTTGACACGGGGGGGAGATGAGAGGGAGATTCTGCTCTCCTATTTCTTTCACACTCGGTTTTGTTCATTCATTTTATTTGGTGCATGTATTCATTTATTCCAATGTTTTATATTTTGATATTTGTGGGGCGTGCCAGCCTGTCTAACAGACAGAAGAAGAGTCCGCGCAATGCGGAAGAAGAATTTTGGTGTCCGGGGAAAGGACGGGTATGGTGTTCGTGAACGGACGGGTATGGTGTCCGAGGAACGGACGGGTTGTGTCCGCGAACGGACGGGTTGTGTCCGCGAAAGGACGGGTGTGTCCGCGAACGGACGGGTGCGCCGTTTTTTATCTGAACTTCTTGAGTCCCATGTCTATTCTCATCAGGTGATTAGGGTAGCATGTGCTGGACCTCTGTCTCCATCGACCGGAATCGATGTTACATTTACATCGAGTTAGGACACTTGGTATTATTTGATACCGGTCTAAACCCGAATACCATTTCATAGTAAAGGACGAGAAAAAATATACATGCTTTTTCTTAGAAAATCCGGATTATGACATGTTTTCCTTTCTTTTGATTGTTTTGAAATACTTTTGTTTTGGATATTTTATTTTTGAAATGACTGCCTTTTTGGGAGTCCAAAGTTTGATTTCTTTTGAAAAGGGGGAGCGGGTATATACCCGTGGACTGATTTGAGGTTCTCCTTTTTGCAAAAGGTTGATTATGGATTTTAATTGGGGAAAACATGAGGATTATATTATGAACGGGTATATACCCGTGGATCTTGATTTGAACTTGGGGGTATTTAACCAGAGAACACACTTCCAATTAGAAGGGTGATTGTGCGAATTTTTATATGAGGTCTTTTACAATGCCATTTCTGAGCAGAGTCCGAGTTTGAGGTAGAGTTTCTTCTCCTCATTTCGTACTTGTGCGGGTACAATTTCCGGAGATCATATGGATGTATCTCCACGGAAGTCCTTGTCATATTGTGATTTTTGTCCGAAGTCCATTTCCACGGGTATGGTTCTCGTGGAGGTGCATATGTGCTCCCATTTGGGGTATCTGAGCAGTTTTGTCTTATCCTCCTTTTTCTTTGGATGTGTGTATATTATCACAATCCTTTTTTTTTGAATATATGAGTATATCTTGGCAAGTCCTTGTTTAGGCAGAGTATCCTTGTAAGGCATTTTATATGGGTATGCTTAGTCCACATGTTTCGGGAGAAGCTTTGCCCGGAGAGATTTTACCTCGAAGAGAATATATGTGTATAACACACAAATTTGCACTTTGTGAATATATTCTCAAACGGTATCTCCATTTGAGCAGAGTATCCGATAGAAGGAGCCCCCGTATGAACGGAGTCCTTTTGAGAAAATATACACAATGAAGCATATTTGTGATTATATAGATATGTTCTCGGGCAGAGTCTCTATTTGGGCAGAGATTCCACTAAGAAACACATTTACAAAACAGAGTTTGTGATTATACGGATATGAATTTAGAGGGAACTTTGTCCGGGCAAGATTCCTCCTAAGAGACATATGCGTATAGGCACAAATTTGTGATTTTATGGATATGTTCTTAGGGAGTCTCCATTTGGGCAGAGTTTCCCCTAAGGAACATATACAAGAACATAAATTTGTGATATACGAATATGTTCTTGGACAGAACCTCGCTTGGGCAGAGTTTCCTCTAAGAAACATATACATATAACACGAGTTTGTATTACATGGATACGTCCCCTGAGAGAGATTTTTGCCTGGGCGAGATTCTCCTTAAGGAAATATTTGTATATTACAAATTGTGATCTTTATATATGTGTTCAGGACGGAACCTCCACTTGGGCAGAGTTTCGTCTTAAGAAAATATATATAAGAACACAAATTTTGAATATACGAATATGTTCTTGGGCAGAACCTCGCTTGGGCAGAGTCTCCTCAAGAAAACATATACATATAAGCACAAAATCCACCATCCAGAGACTTGCTCGATGGGCGGGGAGAACATGGGTATTTAAATACCATGTGTCCATAGAGACTTGCTCGATATGGACGGCATTTAAACCCCGGGAATATCACCCCACAGAGACTTGCTCGATGTGGGGGATGGAGATTAAGAAGGAATGCTGATGACGATTACGCCGACCGCTCTCCTCTCCGCGCCTGGCCTATCGGGCTAAAGAAGGGGATTTGTACCTTCACACACCGAACGGGAGGGATTTGAGAATGAGAGAGGGAATGAGCAAATGCTCTTTTCTATTTTCTGGATTTTTCCAACAGGGCTTTGCCGGGGCAAAGGGAAAACCCAACAGGGCTTCGCCAGGGCAAGTAGAAGAATTCCCCTTCCTTGGAATAGGGGGGTATTTATATAGGGGTTTCGGCCCCTTTACATGCGGGAGAGGAGAGAGAGAGAGAGCCTAAACGATGGTGACCTCATGATGAGGTCACCATCGGTTAGGGGAGATCCCCCTTAACCGATGGTGACTCATCATGAGGTCACCATCGGTTATCCCCTTAACCGATGGTGACCTCATGTTGAGGTCACCATCGGTTAGGGGGGAGACCCCCCTTAAACGATGGATGCCTCATTGTGAGGTCACCATCGGTTAGGAGGGTCCTAACCGATGGAGAGAGAGAGAAGATGGGGGTTTGTCTATAAATACCCCCCCTACACCCTCATTACAAGGCCATCTTGCCCAGGTGCTGGAGTTTTTCTTCTGTCTCGGAGTTCTGCCCGACTTCTCGGAGTTGCGCCCGATCGGAGGGTGCCTTTGCAAGCCTCGGAGTTCTTCTCGAGCTTGTTTTGGATGTTCTTGTATTCGGTCTATAGACCTTGTGCTGCGGAGGTGCTGCTGGAGTCCGGCTCCGTTTCCTTGGTGCTTCGCCCTGACTTCTCGGAGTTCTGCCCGATCAGAGGGTGCCTTTGCAAGCTCGGAGTTCTTCCTCGAGCTTGTTCTTTGTACTTGTCCTTCGTACTCGGTTATAGACCTTGTGCTGCCGGATTTTTCGTGCTTCGTACTTTGGACGGAGGCATGTTCTCCTTGTACTTTCACTTTAACCGGGACTCCGGGCTCCATTTTAAGGGCCGGAACTCCCTGCTGAATTTGGGGAAGGATCCCACTGATATAAACTTGTAATTAAATAACCTTGGGTCAGTTTAAATCACAACTTATCTGGCCTCTGAGCAGGCTATTGATAATCAATTGTAAGAAGGTCCGTTGATAAACCAGCATTAATCTTCACGGCTCAACGACCCCTTTTT
>JACBKR010001525.1:0-42974 GCA_014218235.1 Colocasia esculenta | reverse complement strand
ACCACCAAGGCCCACAACCCAAAGAGCCACGAGGCCAAAGCCCTAATAGAGGACTGGCCACGTGCCAAGTTGGTAAGACCTCCCACTAACCAACTTGGACATGAGCCATCCTCTACCACGATTGGAAACTGAAAAAAGGGAAGAGGGGAACACGACGACCAACCTGTCGCTATCAGAATGCGACAGGTTACCCGTCGCCTTCTGTCTGGTGTGTGACAGCCAACCTGTCGCGACCTAGACAGAAGCCCCGAACCAAGCATTGGGCTATCCCATGGTCCCCAAGCTACAATACCACCTCCAAACTATTGAGCAACTACCCCTAAGAAAATCTAATATTTTAGTTTACAATAATATCATGTTTTGCTATGACAAAATCTTTAAAAGACTTTCTATAAATTAAATCTATTTTACTTTCACAAAAAATTATCTTGGACAAACTCTATCTCAAAAATTTTCTAAGTCCACAAGCTCCCTCTGTGTCATACTGAATCTGACTTGTGACTCCAACTATCATCCGACTCCCTTAGAATCGAAGTCTAAACAACCCAGAAAATTTCTGTCCACACTACTATATACAATTCGACTGTCAACTTCGACTCATACAGTCGAATGTTTCTTCTGAAGTTGAATTAAACTTTCTTCTGAAGTCAAATTATACTTTCTTCTGAAGTCGAAATATCTTTCTTCTGAAGTCGAATTATACTTTCTTCTGAAGTCGAATTATACTTTCTTCTGAAGTCAAATTATACTTTCTTCTGAAGTCGAATCTTTCTTTGACTCTGACTCATTAATACTTTCTTCAGAAGTTGAATGGTACCTTTTTGAAGTCGAATCTATCCTTGACTCCAACTCATGAAGTCAAAATACAGTCTCTTCTAGAGCCGAATTGCTAACTCTTATATTCGACTTCACTTGACAATTCTGTACTTAGGTTTTCTGAAATCTCCAGTCTAAAACTCTCATAATATTGTTTGCTTATCATGCTTGATATAACTTTGTGTTGATTGAATGAATATTTAATATTACCATCTGAGTGTCATTATTTTAATTTTTTCTGACATGTTTAGATAAACTATACTACAATATTCATCTAAACTTGTTCAGATTATTTCTGCAACTTTATTTAAACTGAACCTTTTGCCTCATATCTTTGCTCTGGATTTTCTTGAATACAAAAGATATCACATTTATTGCGTTTCAGGCGCATGGGTATCTGACAGAGGTTCACCTACCACTGTCAGACCATACCTTCCTTTTTAGCATAACTGTCTGTATCTGTTTTGTGGTCTGAAAGCATGCCTATATGAGGTTTCCATGCTTTTCTTATTCTCTGACTCACCTACCTGAAAAGCATGGAGGTGCTCTCTTTCCTTTTTTCTTGTCCTTGCTGCAAACATTTATTGAAGCATGTTTTTAGCAAGGAGCTTTCACAGTCCACTTAATGAGAAGCCGACCTTCTAGCTGTGAAGCTACAACTCTCATCTGAAGACATTGGAAAGAAGCAAAGAAGCAGAAGGACCCATGGATAACAAACTTAGCAAATCCAAAGGATCCTAGATCTCTTCTCAAACGGCCAGATTTCCAACGACCATTTTCAAACGGCTACATTCTTCTGAAGACTATAAAAGAGCGAAGTTTCAAAGGAGAAGATATATACAAGAAAGATATATATACAGAGATCAAGAAAGAGATATCAACAGAGAGAAAACACAGAGAATTGCAACTCCAGTGAGCTCAACACTTAGAAATTTTCTCAAGCTGAAATCTCTCAAGCCTTTCCAAGCCACAAGTTGGAGAGCTCCCCTTCAGCAAAATTCTCTCAGCTATCTTTGGTTCCACAGAAGTCTTGTGTCGGGTGGCATCTGTAATTGTATA
Source organism: Colocasia esculenta (assembly GCA_014218235.1). NCBI lineage: Eukaryota > Viridiplantae > Streptophyta > Magnoliopsida > Alismatales > Araceae > Colocasia > Colocasia esculenta. Next base: position 41,099 of record JACBKR010001525.1, on the reverse strand, counting down.
CATTTCTGATGTCCACCTGCTCATTCAGAAAGGATTTGAGTTACAACTCCAATATGTTAGCCTTTCTGAATTGTGTGTGTCTTTGCTCATTCTTGAAGCAAACACACAAGAGTCCTTTTATTTTCCTCTTTGTGTAATTTCTGTAGGAGGTGGTTCTTGCTTTGCCCTCTTGTGAAGGGAAGGCCTTGTGTAAGGCAGTTCTTTTGTACCCCTGTTTAGGGAAGACTTGCTTGGGAGCAAGTGGGTTTGTATTACCTCTCAAGGGTGAGAGAGGCCAAGTATTGGCAGTTAGTGGAAATCTCAAGTGGTTGGCTTGAGGACTGGACGTAGGACTCCATTTGGGAAGGGCGAACAGGATAAATCTCTTTGTCCATTTGTGTGATTGTTTCGCCTAGTTACACTTGAATCACACACACACTAAGTACTAACAAATTATTTAGTGCTGTGACATTTCAGAGAAAATTTTTAAAAGCCAAGAAGTCCTATTCACCCCCCTCTAGGACTTCTCTGTGCCATTTCGATCCAACAAGTGGTATCAGAGTGAGGTCTTCTCAGAAGAATCTGAAGATTTGAGAAGAAATGGCAGCTGAAGCTCACAACTATGAAGGTCAATCCGTTACAAGGCCACCATTCTTTGATGGTGAAGATTATCAATATTGGAAGATGCGCATGGAATGTTTTATCAGAGGTACAGACTTGACTTATGGCAGGTAATAGAACAAGGTGATTATCAAATCATTGGTGAATCCTCTTCTGGTCTTCCATAGCAGATAAGAGAAACATGTCCTTGAATTATAAGGCAAAAAATTATCTTTGTTGTGCACTATCTAAAAGAGAATTTAATAGACTATCAGCCTGTAGGACTGCAAAAGAAATGTGGGACAATTGCAAGTAACTTATGAAGGTACTGATAGGGTTCAAACTAGAATAGATATTCTTGTGTCCCAATATGAACAATTCAAAATGCTCCCAACAGAAATATAACTCAGATGTATAACAGGTTTTCCAACATAATAGTAGGTTAAGCTCTCTAGGAAAAGTTCTAACTAATGAAGAAACAGTTAGAAAAATCCTAAGATCTCTCACTAATGTATGGACACCTAAAGTCACTGCCATTGAGGAAACACATGATTTAACTCAATTATCCATTGATAAGCTAATTGGCTCCCTCATGGCTCATGAAATTAATATGGAAAGATTTGCTAAAAATTCTTCGAAAAAGAAAATGTCAAATGCTTTGAAGATTGCAGATTCCTCCTCATCTGAAGACTCCAAAGAAAAATCAGATGATAGTGATGATGAAGCTATGCTATCAAGAAAATTGCAGAGAATTCTTGCAAAGAAGAAGAAATTCGGCTCTAAGAGATTCTTCAAGAAAGACAAAAAGAAGAAGGAGCCAACTTGCTACGAATGCAACCAACCTGGACATTACAAATCTGAATGTCCTAAGCTGAAGAAAAAGGATCAAGGAGAAAAATCTGACAAAAAGAAAGGCAAAGAAAAGAAGTTCAGAAAATATAAAAAGAAGGCAATGGCGGCAGCATGGGATAACGAAGAAGCCACCAGCTCAGAATCCTCAAGTTCAGAATTTGAAGAAGAAGAAAAGGCAAATCTAGCCCTCATGGCAGGGAACAGGTAAACTCCGAAACCTCCTTTACTTCTGTTCTGAATCAGATTCTGACAGTCTTGAAGATGCCTTCAATGAGCTATATGAAAAATATAAAACTAGTAAAATAAAAAAAACGGTTAAATTAATTTGCTGAACCAAGAAAAGGCTAATACATCCTAAAGAATGAAGCAGAAAGGTTAAGTAAAAGTTTAAATGAAACCAAAAGAGCTAATGAATTACTGTGTGAAGATTTAAAAAATAAAAATAGTAAGATTTTGGAAATAGAATCAAACTAAAAGAATTTAAGGATGAAGAAAAATTACAAGAGAAAATAATTATCTAAGAGCTACTATAGAGAAAACTCTAACTGTAAAACATCATTGTTTGTTAGATTAAAAGGATCTAGAACAGGTAAGAAAAAGTATGGAGTAGGATATACACCTCTTACAATGAAGAAAATGTTGTGTATCCTGATAAATATCCAACTCCTCAATTTGTAAAAGAAAAAGAAGTCAAAAATCCTAAAAAGATTAATCAGCATGTTTATAAAGAAAAAATAGAAATCTCATAACACTACACATGTTAAGAATGCTTTGATTTATGTTGTAGTCACTGCAATCATTAGGACACACTGTTAGCACATGCACCACTAGACACTTACGTTGGATTCCTAAAACTAACCATCAAGGACCCAAGAAAATTTGGGTACCAAAAGTCACAACTTAATTTTATTTGCAGGGTCGGCTGAGAGCATCCAAATGGTATTTGGATAGTGGGTGCTCAAGGCATATGACAGGTGATAGGAAGTGTTTACAAGCTTTAGAGATGAAGTTGGTCAAGTCACTTATGGTGACAATGGAAAAGGGAAAGTCTTAGGATGTGGAACAGTTGGTACTAAGGATAAGAATTTGATTGAAGATGTCATGTATGTAGAAGGTTTGAAGCATAATCTCATAAGCATCAGTCAGTTATGTGATAAAGGGCATCTAGTAAAATTTCAGAATGATAAGTGCATTATTCAGAAAGATGAAAAATTGTGTTTGAAGCTCAAAGAGTGAAGAATTTGTACACTTTACAGTTAGCCGAATTAAAGGAAGTAAATTTATGTCTTGCAACCAGTAAGTGTGAAGAATCGATTGTGGCATAGAAGATTAGGTCATGCAAGCACTTCAGTCAAGAAATTGATAAAGCATGATTTGGTTGAAGGACTCCAAAAATGAAAATGAAGAAGTCTGGAATATGTTCAGCTTGCGCAAAAGGGAAGCAAACCAAGACATCATTTCAGTCCAAAACAGTTGTCACAACTGCCAAACCATTGGAGCTAATTCACATGGATTTGTTTGGACCTATAAGGACAGTCAGTCTTGGAGGAAAAGTGTATGGCTATGTAATTGTGGATGATTACTCAAGATACACTTGGGTGTCTTTCCTAGAAGCCAAATTAGAAGCCTTTTCAGCTTTCCTGAAATTCAGCAAAGTAGTTCAAAAGAACCAGAAATTCTAGATTATAAGTATCAGATCTGATCATGGTGGAGAATTCAAGAATGAAGAGTTCATGAAGTTCTGTGAAGAAAATGGGATTGAACATAACTTCTCAGCTCCAAGAACACCTCAACAAAATGGAGTAGCAGAAAGGAAAAATAGAACACTGCTAGATATGGCCAGAACTATGCTAAATGAATACAATTACCAAGATATTTCTTGACAGAAGCAGTCAACACAGCATGCTACATCATCAACAGGTGCATGATCAGACCAATTCTTAAAGAAAACCCCATATGAGCTTTACAAGGAAAGGAAGCCCAACATCAGTCATCTTCGACCTTTGGCTGTAAGTGTTTCATCTTAAATAATGGTAAGGATAACTTAGGAAAATTAGATGCTAAAAGTGATGAAGGATTTTTGTTAGGATATATTTCAAAACCTAGGGGTTATAAAGTCTTCAATAGAAGAACTTTAACCATAGAACAAACTGTGCATGTATTATTTGATGAAACTAATCCTTCTATTAAAAGAAAGAAGAAGAAGAAGAAGAATGTGTTGAAGAATTGTGCAGGAATCTAGATGGAACATCTATGAAGAAGAAGAAAAAAAAAGAAAAGGAAGATCCTCCATTAGAAGATCTCCAACAGCAAGAAGAACCACAAGAAGGACTACCTAGAGAACTAAGGTATCACCGAGATCATCCAAGGGAAAACATCATAGGTAATCCTCAAGATAGGGTAAGAACAAGAGGTATGCAAATCCTTGTGATTTTTCTGCTTTAGTTTCTCAAATTGAGCCTAGGACAATCGATGATGCACTGGGTGATGAATCTTGGATCCTTGCTATGCAAGAGGAACTTAATCAGTTCCAACGTAGCCAAGTATGGACTCTTGTCCCTAGACCTTCTGACCATCCAGTCATTGGAACCAGATGGGTTTTCAGAATAAAATGGATGAATCAGGAGCAATCATTAGGAACAAGGCCAGACTTGTAGCTCAAGGGTATTCCCAAGAGGAAGGCATAGATTTTGATGAAACTTATGCCCAGTAGCTAGATTAGAGGCAATCAGAATTATTAGCTATGCATGCTCCCTCAACATCAACTTATTTCAGATGGATGTCAAAAGTGCTTTCTGAATGTTTCATAAAAGAAGAAGTATATGTTGAGCAACCACCAGGCTTTGAAGATACTAAATATCCAAATCATGTTTTGCGTTTAAAAAAGCACTATATGGTCTAAAACAAGCCCCAAGAGCTTGGTATGAAAGATTGAGTGCTTATCTTATATCACATGATTTGTAAGAGGTAAAGTTGATAGCACACTATTTATAAAGAAAATTTCAGATGGAATCTTAATTGTACAAATATATGTTGATGACATTATTTTGGTTCTACTAATGAATCACTTTGTAAATCTTTGAAAATCTTATGCAAAGTGAATTTGAAATGAGTATGATGGGTGAGCTTAATTATTTTCTTGGGTTGCAAATCAAGCAGACCAAGGAAGGAACTCACATTTGTCAAACTAAATACATTTCAAATTTAAAGTATGGTTTTGACAAGTGTAAGCCATTAGGACACCCATGAGCTCAGGAAATAAGTTAGATAGTGATCTTCTTGGTAAGAAGGTAGATCAAAGGTCTATAGAGGAATGATAGGATCACTACTCTATCTCACTTCTAGTAGGCCAGATATCATGTTCAGGTATGTTTGTGTGCAAGATTTCAAGCTGATCCAAAAGAATCTCATGTTCATGCTATTAAAGAATTTTAGATATCTTATAAATACAAGTAAATTAGGATTATGATATCCTAGATGTTCAAATTCAATTAATTGGATATAGTGATGCTGACTATGCTGGATGCAAAATAGATAGAAAGAGCACCAGTGGTACTTGTCAAATCCTTGCAGGGTGCTTGATTTCTTGGTCCTCAAGAAGCAGAATTCAGTGGCATTATCCACTACAGAAGCTGAATACATTGCAACTGGAAGTTGCTGTACTCAACTCTTGTGGATCAAACATCAATTGGAAGTCTATGGTCACACACTTCAAGAAATCCAATGCTATGTGACAACACAAGCGCAAAAATTAAAAAATCCTATCCAGCACTCAAGGACAAAGCACATTGAGTTAGACATCACTTCATCAGGGACCATGTAAGTAATGGTGATATTTTACTTAATTTGTGTCTACAGAAAAATAGCTTGCTGATATTTTTACAAAACCCCTTCCTGAAGATAGATTTACATCTATTAGAAGAGAAATAGGCATGTGTAACCCTGATTAAATCGCTATGAAAAATTCATGATTAAAATTTTATGTGTTTGATGTGAAAAATTGTGCTTCCCTGTGAAAATTTTCTAAGTCCCAGAACTTTGACTGTTGTAGTCGAAGACATAATCCGACTCATGTCTACGACATTTGACTTGTGAATTCGGATACACAATTTGACTTCCTATAACTTAAGTCCGAAAAGGTGCTTGTTAATAAATCAAATTAATGGACTTATTATTACGCAACGGTCAAATCAGTCAATCCCATCCGTTCATCCTAAAATCTCTGGTCAGCTCTTCACAACCATTTATATTAAAACACCCTCTTTTTGTGTGTGAAGACACCCTTTCAAACTCTCTTCAACTCCTCTTGTCTTCTTCCTCCTCTTTGCGCCTACACTGTTCATCCTCTCCGGCGGTCGTCTTCAGGACAACTCCAAGACCTCCATTCTCTCTAAAAAAAGGTAGGTTCTGAGAACTCTAAACTCTATTTCTTTTACTGCTTTGACAGTTCCCTTAGTCTTCTCTCTTGCTTTCAGTCTAGATGGCTTCATCTAGGGTTCCGGATGAAACCCTATTGTCTCATGAGCAACTCCATTGCCTAGCATCTGCTAAGAACTCCATCTGTCCAGGAAAAGTAGTAGACTTCTCCCATTTGAGTGGTAATCTGTCGTGGGTAGAAGAAACCCTAGAAGCCATGAGTTGGACAAAGCTGTGTCAGATTTCTGAACCAATAGTCGAGAATGCCATCAAGGCTTTTTATGTGACTCTTCAAGTCTCTTCCAAAACCTCAGTCACAGGATAGTAAAGGGGATCAAGGTTACAATATCTGAGGAGTTGTTAGCAGAAATCTTGGGATGTCCTATTTCTGGGCACAAACTCAGTAAATTAGTGCCATGGATAAGCAAAAATTGGGCATTATTGGTAGTTGGCGACAGTAAGCAAGAAAGGTCTTCTGGTCAATGAACTTTCCACAGAAAAGAGAATCATCATCCATTCAGTCATTACAAATGTTATAACTCCAAGAGCAGGGACCCATTCTTCCATAACTTCCAGAGATGGCAACCTATTATTGTTTTGGGCTATTCAGAGGCATAAAGTAAATTGCCAATAATTATTTTAAAAAGATGGTAGCCTCAAAGATTTGCAGGAATTCCTTCCTTATGGACCCTGCTTACCTTGATTTTCAAAAGGTTTTCAGTCGATTTACGTAGAGAAAATTTTGTTGGAATCAAGAGAAAATTGTTGTCAACCTTGAGGAGAAGCCACTACATTTTAGCCAACAGAAGTCAGAATTTATGGCTGAAGGATACTATACCAGAATGCTCCCATGAAGGGTTCTGATGAAACACTAGATTATCATCAGTACCAGTCAGTCGACAAGAAGAAGAACAAGAAGAAAGAATAGAAGCAGATGTGCAAGATGAAGAGCCAAGACAAGTTCATGTCTTCCCTCCAGAATAGGATGCACATGAAGAAACTATCAATGAAGTGCTAAGAGAATTAAGAGGAAAAGGAGTAGTACAAGAACAAGAAGATTTCCCTAGATCTACCCTATTGAGCAAGAGTTTGAAGAAAGGCAGTATCATTACTCCCCTTCTCAGTTGAGACCCGGTCAAGGTCTTAGGGGGGGAGAGTAGCAACAGTCTGGCACCTTCTGGATTTACTGAACAAGCAGCAAGAAAGCTTATCAGTTCTACACATGCAAATCGAATTTGTAGTTGCAAAATTTAATGGTTTGGCCAATGAGGTCAAGCAAATGAAGGACCTTCTACTTTAGTTAGTGTGCCAACAGGGCACTTATCAGCCTTTTGGTCCTCCATCATCTCAACAAGAATAAGACAACACCATGAAGCCCCAGCTCAGAAGTGTGATCAAGTAGAACAAGAGCCTGAGCAGCAGGAAGAACTTCAGTAGTAGCAGCAGCAGTTCAGCAGCAGCCAGAGCAGCAGGAGAAGGAGCCTGAGCAACAAAAGGACAAGAGAAAGAATATCAAGATGCTTCTCTCCAACTAGCTATTATAGAAGTTCAGCAATGGTTGAGCAATCAGTGCTAGACGAGCCTCCAGCAGTAGTAGAGGATCTTGAGCACAGCAGAGTAGCAGGAATCCAACAGAAGTCTAGGCTTAAGAGGCCCTTAGAGTCTTTAGGGAATGCTTCCAAGTCAATAGTCAAGACCTTCAAGAGGAAGGTTAAGAGAAGACTTCGAAAAAATGGTAAACCTATATCCACCTCTTCTCCTCCTCATCCTATGCCTCCTCCTCTGATCAAATCTCCACTGTTGTTCCTCCTCCTGAACCAGAACATCCCCCTATATCCTCATCCACTCCTATTGCACCCTTGCTCCCACTCCTCCATTCCTAAACAACCTCCAATCTCCACTTCATAATCCTTTCCCTCCTCATCTATTCCAAAGGATCCGCCTATTGCTTTCGATAATGTAAATAATTAGGTGTTGTTTCAGCAAAGATTTAGCAGTTTTTAGGTGGTAAAACAAAAAGAATAGGTAGGCAAAAGATTAAATTAATTAGGTGTTGTTTCAGCAAAGATTGGAACAAGGTAAGTGCTGGAAACAAGGTCTGGGGGTGCCTGTCGACAGCCACTGTCAGGTAACCTCCTGGTTCTGGAAACATGGCCCTTCGACAGCTAAAAGCATGGCTGTCGACAGATGCTGTATGGACTTTTAGAAAATGATAAAAACCATCTAAAAATTGTCATACAAGCTTCTATAACTCCTAACATGAATAAGACTTTACACAAGTATGATCTCAGCCTCAAGAATCAAGCCATCGTTACAAGGAAGTGAAAGAAAGAACATGGAACATGGTACACATGAATGACCAAAAGAGAGACAAACTCAAGGGAAAATTACTGGAAGAGCAATTATCCTAAACCTCTCTTCTTCTTCCATCACTCATTTATCAAGATACACTCACTTGAGACTTTCATGGTCTCTTAATGAATCAACTCTAATAAGAGAAAAGAACCGTCATAGTTCAATCTACACTACACACTGATATCAATATGCTTTCAGATTTAAATAAGTTGAGATGGAAGAGAAGGAATATATATGGCCTCCCATAACCAAACACTAATTTAAACATGATGGAAGGTTCAATCTTATCATGAAACTACTTTCCAAATCTAGAAAATAGCATACACATGGTGAAGGATCACTTCAACCAACTAATCCAGACCAGGAGGAAGGAGAAAGGAATAGGAAGTGAATCCTACTTAGTTTGATTAGTACGAATCCCTCCTGGCGTTGAAATCCCCAAGAACAAACATGTAACAGATGAAGAAGAAGTAGCCACAAGTAGGGAAAGAAACAGGTGAAGCTTGTTGTCGTTGCTGCAACCACCTCCAAAGTCTTGCTTCACAACCACACCTTGCAGCAGCTCCAGCAATAAATCGAACAGGTACCAAGGTGCACAAAAGTAGAACTATCACTTACCAACTACTTTCCCAGTATGAGGCCTTGCAGACACAGTTGCAGCACAACAGGGAAGAGTTGGAAAGTTGGGTATGCAGCATGATGGGGGTTATTATAAACCCAATGTCTTCCATGCACAATGGCACGTTGGTTGCCAATGTGTCATGGTAAAACCATTTGGTTTTACCTCGACACGTAGCCCATGCAAGCTATTCCATGGTTACACATAGGTAACAAACATGTTACCTTCCCCGTAGGTGTGCTGGCTTTCCCCAAGCTTCACACGTAAGCAACCAGGAATTCCCAGAAAAATGGCCACCGTAATTGGCCTAAAATTCAACTGACCCATTAACCATGATGTAAACATGTTCAAATGGTATACATTTGTCTTAAAAGTTCAACCATAGACTAATATGATGGTTTTACAAATATGGTGATTTTTATTTAATTTTTAGATTTTATTTTACTGGGTGAAAAATCGCTTGGAAAATAGTTGCGTCAGCTTAACCTCAAAATCCGCACGTCAATAAATCCAGATATTTATATTCTGATATCTCCACATTTTTCTGAAAATTATGTGTTTTCAGATTTTTTTATTCGTGACAATTTTTTAGTGTCGTCTTGTGGGAGCGTGCACGTCGAGTTCAACACTGGGATATGTTTATTAATGCTAATCATCCCAAATATCAATTATTTCGCTTTAATGATAATAATAATGTGTAATAACCACATTATTCATTTTTCTAACAATTAAAATTTTCGGGGCGTTACAACTCTCCCCACTAAAAGAAATTGGTCCTCCAAATTAATAGCACCAGAGTATGGATACTAACCTGTGAACAATTTGGGTAATTGATCTTGATGGCGTCTTCCACCAACACAGTGGTGATCTACATTGGCATCCATACAAAGCTTCAAATGGTGCCATTTGAATGGTAGACTGGTAACTGTTGTTATATGCAAATTCCATAATTGCTAAATGAGTGTCCAGTCATTTCCAAACTCCAATATGCAAGCACGACACATATATTTGATAATTGATTCACCCGTTATGTTTGTCGTTAGTCTGAGGATGAAATGCAGTACTAAACTTAGTTAGTTCCCAATGCATCTTGTAATTCCTTCCAGAAATGTGAAGTAAATCTTGCGTCTCTATCTAATACTATATCCTTTGGAGTACCATACAATCGAACAATTTCTTTCATGTATAGCGCTGCTAAGACACTAACAGACCACCTTGTCTTGATTGCTAAGAAATGAGCTGATTTGGTAAGTCCATCAATGATTACCCACATGGCATCAAATCCACTTCGTGTTTTAGGTAATCCAACAATAAAATCCATACCGACACTATCCCATTTCCACTCTCGCACTTCAAGTAGTTTTAATTTCTTGCTGGTTCTGGTGCTCGGCTTTAACTTTTGACATATCAAAAATCTTGCGATAAAATTCACAATATCTTTTTTCTGTTGCACCACTAGAAATGCTTCTTCAAATCTTGATACATTGACTGCTCCCGGGTGGATAGTGCAACGTGATCGATGGCTTCTTCTAAAATTTGCTTCTTGATCTTGGGATTATCCGGCACACACAACCTGTTTCGGAATCGTAGATTTCCAAGAGCATCTTCATTAAAGTCAGGTCTAGAAGCCAATTTTTCTCGAATTTCTGTTAATGTAGGATCATTATGCTGCTCTCCAATTTGTTTTAACAAATCCGATTGAACTGTCAAATTATCAATTATAACTTTTCCTTCATGTGGCTCAACCTTCAAGCTTAATGTGGAAAACTCTTCTAGCAATTTTCATTCCATTACTTGTAACTAGAATACGTTAACTATAGGGTTTCTACTGAGTGCATCAGCCACAGTATTTCCTTTTCCTGGATGGTATTCAATCTTGAAGTCATAATCCTTAAATATTCCATCCACCTTCTTATCTCATATTCAATTCTTTTTGTGAAAATAATAACTTGAGGCTTTATGATCAGAGTACACTATGAATGAATTATAGGTAGTGTCTCCAAAGCTTAAGAGTAAAAACTACTGCAGCTAATTCCAAATCATGTACTGGGTAGTTTTTCTCATGAGTCTTCAATTGTCTCGATGCATAAGCAATGACTTCTATCCTGCATCAGTACACATCCCAGTACAACACTTAAAGCATCGGTATAAACCTCAAATAATTTTCCTTCTACCTGTAAAGCTAGAATGGGTGTAGACGATAGACATTCCTTAATAATTGAAATGCTTATTCGCAACTCTCACTCCACACAAATGCAGTTCCTTTCTAGTCAGTGCGTGAGAGGCGAGGCAATTCTAGAGAAACCTTGACGAACCGCGGTAATAACTAGCCATTCCCAGAAAACTTCTAATCTCAGTGAGGTTTTTAGGTTGCACCCATTTTTGTATGGTCTCAATTTCGAAGAGTCCACAGACAATCCTCTTTTGAAATAATGTGTCCAAAAAACATCACTTGCTTCAACCAAAACTCGCATTTACTAAACTTTGAATATAACTTGTGATCTCGTAACAATTGTAAAGTAATCCGTAATGTGTCTCGTGTTCTTCTATACTCTTAGAGTAAATCAATATATCATCAATAAATACAACCACAAATTGATCCAAATAAGTTCTAAACACGTCATTCATGAGACGCATAAATACAGCAGGTGCATTAGTTAATCCAAACGGCATTACTACAAATTGTAGTGCCCATATCTTGTTCAGAAAGCTATTTTGTGAATGTCCTGCTCTTGAATTCTAAGTTGATGATAACCAGACCTTAAATCAATTTTGGAAAAGCACTAAGCCCCTGACAATTGATCGAATAGATCATCAATCTTGGAAGTGGGTGTTTGTTCTTTATAGTCAATGGTTTAACTGTCGGTAATCTATACATAATCGCATAGACCCATCTTTCTTTTTCACAAATAATACTGGAGCACCCCAAGGTGAGGTACTAGGTCTAATGAATCCCTTTTCTATTAACCCTAACAATTGCCTCTTTAGTCTTCAACTCTTCTATGACATTCTGTATGGTGTTCTTGATACTAGTGTAGCTCCAGGCACCAATTCAATTGAAAAGTCACCTCTCTATTAGGTGGTACACCATGTAATTCTTCGAGAAAAACATCAAGAATTCTCTTACCACTGGAATATTTCCAATCCAGTGATATCTTGGTTTTGTAGGGTCACAGAGGCTAATACCTTGACAACCTCTCTGTACTAGCTTACAAGCCTTAACTGCTGAAATTATTAGTATTCTTCTGGTATGGGGTTTATCAAAGGTTATAGAACAAATTCCTTTCCTGGAAAAGTGACCTGCCTAATTGTCAATCTAAATTGGCGTGGTATTTAGATAACCAATCCACTTCAAGGATCACATCATAATCCCACATTTCTAGACATATCAAATCACCAGGTAAATTATGCCCTTTAACTAAATCTGACTAGCAGGGTAATATCCTTGAGCTTTTTACCTTCACTCAACGAAGTTGCAACTTCAAGTTATGCAGATAATGGAACTGATTGAATTTCCAAAGATTTAGCAAACTCATAACTAATAAAGGAGTGCGTAGCTCTGAATCAAACAATACATGCAAAGGTTTGAGTTTACTATTAGTGTACCTTCCATTAGACTGCCTTCTTGCGGGATTTAGATTCTACCTCCTGAATAGCTTGTATTCTTCCTTGCTTTGATTGCTTTGTTTGAGGATTTGGTTTGGCTGACGTATTCTGATCATCGGACAGTCTGGAATCCGATGTTGAGTACTTCCACACTTGAGACATGCCCCAACCTACGCCAACAATTCCGCCTTGTGTCCACTAAGGTGACAGTGCTTACACACATCCTTGATCCCATTCGGAGCCTTCCCTGACTTCTTCACAGATTGCTGAACTTTCGGGGTATTCCCAAACTCAAACTTTCTCTTCCGATCCAAGGTTCCTTCTCCTACCTTCCTCTAATCTTTTCCACGGTATCTGTAGCACCCCGAAAATTTTAACTACATAAAAATTCGAATAAATGGAAACAAATAATTTCCATAATATCAAAGTATTTAAAACATACGAATCATTATCGTATGTGATAAAACACATCGTAAAAATCCGTAAAAATTATAAGTCAACCCCACACATTATTCCTAAATATTCCATAAAGAAATTTGTGCCAAGAAAAATCAGATTAGCCATGTTTAAAGTGTTTCGTGACTTATTATCGTAATTCATGAATAAGTTGAAAAATCATTAGCACACGTACTGGGATGAGTCAGCAAATTAAATAAAAATCATATATGGACTTAAAATAATATCCTCTAATTACACATCAAGAAATTTGGGTCAATAAAAATCATTTGGGCTAGGTTTAAGAGTTTTTGTGACCGATTATCCAAATTAGGAAACAAGTCGGAAAATCGTAACACGGAAATACGACGCAATCATAAATTAAATAAAAATGTTGGAGAGTCATCCAACATTATATATTAATGACCCAATATCATAATTGGGCCAATGGACCACATATGACCCAAAAATCAAATGAAGCAAGAAAATGCATGGAAATTCGTAACTCTAAATAGGCTGAAATTAGAAAGAGGCAATTTGAGTTGAATTGGGATGCAATCAAGTATTCTTGGCAACCCAAATTCATGCCTAACTATGGTGGGAGGTTTCCTAAAGCTTCACACACTCAAAGGGAGGAAGAAATCCTCAAAAATAGGAAAACTATCATGTCAAAACCGCAACTTGGCTTTCCTAGTTCATAATAGGACTCCTAAACACCATGGTGCTTAAATACTCTTCACCAAACCCTAGGGATGAGTTTACAACTTGCTGGGGTCGTGTGGAGGAGCTCTTGGTGGCTGAGGAGCTGTGGAACGACCACGAGAAGCTCATCTTCTTCCCCGTTGCGTCTGCTGCGACCTGCACAGACAGTCATCTGAAGTCGACCAAAGGTAGGTCAAACCTAAACCAAACCTTGCAAGGCCTTATACCCATGGAAAGAGGGTCATGTCTACATTCAAACCCAAGTGGAATGCCCAAATTCCATGCAATATACAGGGAGCAGTAAGCGTTCTCCTCCAAGTGGTCTGAACACAGGTTTTCTGGAAAAATGGGACGTCTTCAACCCATAAGATAGGTTGTCTCGGCAAACCTAAACATATCCTATACCAAGTGTAGAGCATCAAGTTAAATTTCATTCCACTGGTTTCATAAAATTCCAATGGTAGATTTTGTGTTATAAGCATTTTCCCAAGTCGCGCACTGTTAGGGCTTTTTCTGTTCTTTATGTTGCATGTGATTTGAGACTGAATTAGAGCAAACTCACAACATGAAAGTTTTCTACTAGTGTCATCGTCATGTCTTATGTTTAATGTTTTGTCTAAATGTCATTAGTTAGAGAGTTATAAGCATGGTAAGAGGGTTTCTGCATGAAACTACGTTTTCAGGTGGCACTTGTCTTCTACATTTGAGTTTGACTTGATTAAAGCCTATCAAAACCCTCATTATTCTAATTCGATTTACTGGAAGCACCTTGCATGTCTAGGTTGGTTTAAAACTGGTTTCGTGATTTTTCATGTACTGTACAATTTGTTCTTAATTTTAGAACAACCCTATGTCAAAATAGGGAAAGTCGGGTCCGCAATCCAAAGCACTGTTCTTTGTCTGTCGGATTCAGACGCAGACCCTGTGAATGCGATAGCCCGTTAGGCCGCGTTCTGAGGCCTGTTGCGACAGCAAACCTATCGCGTTCTGAATGCGACGAGCGCCCCGTCGCTATCTCTCTGCCTGTTCTGACTGCCTGTCGCGTTCTGTACATACCCTGTCGCGTTCTGTCCCGACCCCGTCGCGACCCTTAGGGGTGCGTCGCGATCTCAGGATTTTTACATGAAATCACTATTTTTTTTCAAAAACTACTGCTATACCTGAGGTCTGTTTAAATATGATATTTAGTGTGTAATTCACATGTCTTAGGTCTGATCATTACATGATGGTTTATTTAATGGCCTAAAGTGATTAACCCATTTAAAAGCTTTAATTACATGAATGTTATTCTAATACTATCTTAATGATATGATCATTCATGAAACTTGTGATTTACCTTGTTATCATTCTAGCTTGATTAAATGATAATTATTATGTTAAAATCTGAAAAACCATGTGTAGTTAGATGCATTGTTCATTGCATGCCATTATGTTATGGTTTCCACAAGTTTGAGACCGATGGATTGTGAATTGACATGCGTACATCACTACACACTTACACGTGTAGGCATCCTTTCTTGGGAATTTGGAAGCTCTCTACCGGTCATTCCGAATCGGTAGACTAGTGACCTATTCTCCAGGCCTCCGTAAATCTCCTCTGACTATGGATTCCCATATGGTCAACGAGTTGGTTGTACCATTGAAGTTCCCTGGAGATAACGTGCACTTCCTTTCTCTTATTGTTCTCGTGAGTGTGATTTACAATCTAGACTAAAGCCATTAATGTAAAGATTGAACTAAATTATAAATCGTACCGTTATGCTGCCAAATTTATTCCTTGACCATTGTTATCATGAAATCATGTTCAAATTACTTGTTACTTGTTCTCATCATCATCATGAACATGACATTACACATGCTTACTTATTGAAACTCTCATTGGCCATTATAATGATTGTGGGTATCTACATTTAAAATTTAAGTGAGATGCTGACCGGCACGGCGAGTGTCCAAGGGCTCCAGTCTAGCCCCAATGACGGAGAGTCATAAATATACTGGTAAACCATGGGGTATAATGATACTGGCGTTGCATCTGCGCTGGGGGTCGTGCTTGTCATGTTGAATGATAGATAAAATAACCTATACATGTGTCCTAGTGTACATTCTGGATAGATCTTTCTTGGTGTACATAGTGTCTACGTGCCTGATTAGTGTTACATGATCGTGCTCGTGCGTGCTTGCTTGCTTGTGTGATATGGCCATCTTGCAGTTAATGCAATTAGTGATACCTTGCATTCTGACATCAAGTGAATTCTTGCGTGCTTGTACAAAGTGATCTATTGCTAGTTCTATCTTGTCATCCTGTCAAAATCGGTTCTATCATGATCACTCTATCTAGCTTATTCATTATCATGTTTTAACGAGTTTTATTCGTACATGCATATCATCATCGTGCTTACCTAGTTCTAAATTGCTAATTACTTATATCATTGCCCGCACATTGAGATATAAATCCTACTGGCTAGTTTGCTCATCCCCCTTTTACCCAATCTAGGTGACTATGACATTCAAGAGGAAGAGCAAGACGAGGATGGGAATGCGTCCGAGTGAAGAGCGTCCAACTATGAGTCTAGATATAGTAGTTTGCTTTGAGTGATAGATTCATGTAGTAGGAAGTGAGGAATTAAATGTATTTTTTTCTTTTATGAGTCTTAGTCCTGTAATAAGTTCCAATTTGGAATACAATGAGTTGAGATTTGAATAAATGATTAGTTGAGTTCAATATTTGGGCCCTATGATGATGTATGTTGTTATACATTAGTGCGTGCTAGCTAGAGGCTTATTTGCTGACTGTTCACGTCTCGGGATATCGACTCGAATTATTCCGAATTTAATTCATATCCACTGCGTAATTCTCAGGATGTGACAGTTTAGTGGTATCAGAGCCTAGGAACACCAAATAGGGTATGTCTCGGAATAGGAGATACCTATGGAACCTAGGTCATGGAATTAAATACAGTACCGGGTGAGAAGGGGTAGAGACTGGGAATAGTTAGCAAGAATTAAACACTCCTACCCATTGACTCTGATAATGTATCTAGAGACATTAATTGGTTTCCATTCTTTTCTCAGGAACCCTCATAACTCTTGCACTCAACTGCATGGCTCACAACCAATGGCAAGCTATGCAAGAAACAGTAGCTGGATTGACTCAGGCCCTGCAAAATGTGGTCAGGCTGGAAATCAGGCTGCTGCAGTTAGAAATGGAGCCGTTGATTGCACCTCAATTTTAGGAGTTTGAAACCCTCCTCGTTTCTCTGGATCCCTTGATCCGGACGAAGCAGAGAATGGCAGGAGGAGATAGAAAGGATCTTCCAAGTCATGCAATGCACTAACAGGAGAAGGTGGTACTGGCCACTTTCCAATTCACTAAGGATGCCCGAGCATGGTGGAAGGCCACATCGGCCCACCTGCCTAATGTTGGCGAACTGGAGTGGGCTGGATTCCTGGAGATATTCGAGGAAGTATTTCTTGAGAGAGTCAAAGAGAAGAAGGAAGCGGAGTTTGCCCACTAAAACAGAAAGGGATGTCTGTGGCTGAGTATGAGGCTCAGTTCGCGTGTCTTGCTGTGTATGCCCCACACTGGTGGGAACTGAAAGACTTAAGGCAAATCGGTTCATGGATGGGCTCAGGCCCATGTTCATTGAAAGGCTGGACCACACAACATTCAAACTTACACTGAGATGGTCCAAAGAGCTCAGCTGGTAGAAGACACCATGGCCAAAGTAGAGGGCATGAGGAGGCAAGGACAACTCCAAGCCGGTCTTCGTCAAGAAGGGAGCACCTAATATTGCTCCAACTTTTCGTAACAACAACGTCAACAACAACAACAAGACGCGAACGCGGAGGAGATGTTGCTGGAGACAAGAGAGTCAAAGTGGAAGGTAGGCAGTTGGCTGAAAACTGCAAATTCTGTGATAAACTGGGACACGAGCTGAAGAATGCTAGAAGAAGCTCGGGGCGTGCTTGAAATGCGGAGGTCGTGACCACCGTATTCTGATGTCCTATGCTGAAAGACCAGCCAGGTAGAGCTCAGAATGTACCACGGCGTCAGGGACGCCTTAATGCTGTCATAGAAGCTGACCTACCCGAGGAAGGGGGTATGGTGGAAGGTACGATTTCCATACACTCGGAACCTGCATTTGTGCTTATTGATACTAGAGCTGCATATTCATTTATTTCCACCACGTTTGCTGCAACTCTACCTATCAAACTTGTACCCTTGAAATCCAAGATCACTGTAGCCTCACCACTAGGCTCAAAATTTGAACTCACTCACTACTTGCCGAAATGTGAAACTATAATTGGAGGACTCAATCTCCCCGCCGACCTTATCTATTTAGACATGAAGGGTTATGATGCCATTTTGGGGGTCGATTGGCTAATTGAATTTGATGCTGATGTAAACTGTCGCCATAGGAGGGTCACTTTTAAAAGACCAAACCTTCCAACTCTATCGCTACTTGGCACCCGTTATCACAAACACCCTATCATGATATCCTCCTTAAAGGCTTCTAAGCTGATCAATCAAGGTTGTGATGCTTTCCTAGTTTCCGTCTTGGCAACTGAAAAGAAGAACCAACCCTAGAAGACATTCCAATAGCCAGGGACTATCCTGATGTATTTCCAGAGGAGTTACCTGGCATACCACCTGAGCGGGAGATAAACTTCACCATTGAGTTACTCCCTGGGGCAACCCCTATTTCAAAAGCTCTGTATCGCATGTCCCCTGTCGAATTGCAGGAGTTGAAAAGACAGTTACAAGAATTGCTAGATCAGGGTTTTATCAGGCCTAGCACATCCCCGTGGGGAGTGCCAGTGCTATTTGTCAGAAAGAAGGATGGGACGATGAGGCTATGCATAGATTATCGTCAGTTAAACCAGTTGACAATAAAGAATAGGTATCCAATGCCCCGCATCGACGAGCTGTTTGACTAGATCTCCGGTGCAAAATATTTCTCCAAGATAGATCTAAGATCAGGCTACCATCAACTAAGAATAAAGGAGGAGGATATTCACAAGTCTGCATTCCGGAGTAGATATGGTCACTATGAGTTCGTGGTCATGCTGTTTGGTTTAACAAATGCTCCAGCGGCTTTCATGCAACTTATGAACAATATTTATAGGCCATACTTGGACCAGTTTATAGTGGTGTTCATTGATGACATCCTTATTTACTCCAAATCTAAAGAAGAACATGAGGAACACTTGAAGGTTGCTCTGCAAGTGCTCAGAGATAATCAACTCTATGCTAAACTTAGTAAGTGTGAATTCTGGATGGAGGAAGTGTCTTTCCTTGGTCACATCATATCCAAGGAGGGAATCTCTGTGGATCCATCTAAGGTGGAGGCGGTAAAGAACTAGGAAAGGCTGACAACTGTGTCGGAGATTAGGAGCTTTCTCGGTTTAGCTGGTTATTATCGTAGCTTCATTAAAGATTTCTCAAAGATAGCTGTACCATTGACCTGGCTTACCAGGAAGGAAAATCCATTTGCGTGGACTGATGAATGTGAAGAAAGTTTCCAGGCATTGAAAGGGCACCTTACCTCGGCACCCGTACTGACACTGCCAGTTGCTGGGGGTAGTTTTGAAGTATACACCAATGTATCCGGGATCGGCCTAGGCTTTATGCTGATGCAAATGGGAAAGTTATATGCTACGCATCCAGACAATTGAAGAAGCACGAGGATAATTATCCTGTACATGATCTGGAGCTAGCTGCTGTAGTCTTCGCCTTGAAGATATGGTGTCATTATCTATATGATGAGAAATTCATTGTGTTTTCTGACCATAAAAGCTTGAAGTATCTGTTTTCTCAGCAGGACTTGAATATGAGACAGCGGAGGTGGTTGGAGTATCTCAAAGACTTCGACTTCACGATCCAATACCATCCAGGAAAAGCAAATGCTGTGGCGGATGCTCTAAGTAGAAAGCCAATGATCACATTGTCAAGTTTAATGGTGGACGAATGGAAGTTATTAGTGGACTTCTCCAAGTTAAATATTGATGCTGACATCAAAGAGAAGGGGTCTTATTGCTAGTATTAGAGCACAACCTACACTATTGGAGGACATCACAACACTCCAAGACAATGACCCCGTACTTGTGGAGATTAAGGCTAATCTAGACCAGAGGCCGGATTTCTCATTAACTGAAAATGGAAGACTATTGTTCCGGGATCGAGTCTGTGTACCCGACCATGCAGAGACAAAGAAAATGATTATGGATGAGGCTCACAAGACCAGGTATACCATTCATCCTGGAACTACCAAAATGTATCAAGATTTGAAAAGAAGCTTTTGGTGGCCTAATATGAAGAGAGAGGTGGCGGAATATGTCGCCCGATACTTAACATGTCAAAGGGTCAAGGCAGAACACTTGCGACCCGCTGGTAAACTCAAACCCCTAGAAATCCCGGCATAGAAATGAGAAGGTATAGGGATGGACTTTATTTTCGGACTACCCAGATCTAGAGGTGGATTCGATGGTATCTGGGTTATTGTCGACCACTTAACTAAGTCGGCTCACTTCTTGCCAGTGAAGAATAAGTGGTCAAATGTTCTGGCTGCATTGTATGTGAAGGAAATAGTCAGATTACATGGAGTACCGGTGTCTATCGTGTCTGATAGAGACCCTAGGTTTACATCCCACTTTTGGAAAGGACTGCACTACTCCTTGGGATCTAAACTAAACTTTAGCATGGCTTTCCATCCACAGATAGATGGTCAGACGGAGAGAACCAACCAGGTGATTGAAGATATGCTTAGAGCATGTGTCATAGATTTTGGAGGTAACTAGCATGAACACTTACCTCTTGTGGAGTTGGCCTACAATAATAGCTATCAAGCTAGCATTCAAATGGCACCATTTGAAGCACTCTATGGCAGGAGTTGCCGATCTCCAATATGCTGGTATGAAGTTGGCGAAAAACAAATGCTAGGACCAGAGATGATAAGGGAAACAACAGAGAAGGTAAAGCTTATTAAAGAAAGAATGGCAGTGGCACAGCAAAGACAAAAGACATATACAGATAATAGAAGAAGAGACCTGGAGTTTCAGGTTCGTGAACATGTATTCTTGAAAGTATCTCCAGGACGTGGGATCCGGCGTTTTGGCATTAAAGGCAAGTTGTCACCAAGGTTTGTTGGGCCTTTCGAAATCCTTGAAAGAGTTGGCGAGGTGGCATATCGTCTCACTTTACCACCACAAATGGATGGAATACACAATGTGTTCCACATATCCATGTTGAAAAAGTATGAACGGGATCCGTGGCATGTCATAGAATATGAGCTCCTGGAATTCAACAAAGACGGAACATATCAAGAGAAGCCAATTAAGATCGTGGACCAGGAACTGCACCAATTAAGGAACAAGATCATCCCACTGGTAAGGGTTAGATGGAATCAACGCATGGATGAAGACGACACGTGAGAAATCGAGGAAGCAATGCGTAAAAGATACCCGGAGCTATTCACAAGTACACCTCACTGGTATAATAACTTTCTATACATGAATTTAGGGACCAAATTCTCATAAGTGGGGGAGGGTGTAGCACCCTAGAAATCATAACTATATAAAACTTCGAATAAATGGAAATAATAATTTCCATAATATCAAAGTATTTAAAACATACGAATCATTATCGTATGTGCTAAAACACATCGTAAAAATCCATAAAAATTATAAGTCAACCCCACACATTATTCCTAAATATTCCATAAAGAAATTTGTGCCAATAAAAATCAGATTAGGCAAGTTTAAATTGTTTCTCGACTTATTATCGTAATTCATGAATAAGTCGAAAAATCATTAGCACACGTACTGGGATGAGTCAGAAAATTAAATAGAAATCATATATGGACTTCAAATAATATCATCTAATGACCCATCAAGAAATTTGGGTCAATATAAATCACTTGGGCTAGGTTTAAGAGTTATTGTGACCGATTATCCAAATTAGGAAACAAGTCGGAAAACCGTTAACACGGAAACGACGCAATCATAAATTAAATAAAAATGTTGGAGAGTCATCCAACATTATATATTAATGACCCAATATCATAATTGGGCCAATGGACCACATATGACCCAAAAATCAAATGAAGCAAGAAAATGTATGGAAATTCGTAATTCTAAATAGGCTGAAATTAGAAAGAGGCAATTTGAGTTGAATTGTGATGCAATCATGTATTCATGACAACCCAAATTCGTGCCTAACTATGGTGGGAGGTTTCCTAAAGCCTCACACACTCAAAGAGAGGAAGAAATCCTCAAAATAGGAAACTATCATGTCAAAACCGCAACTTGGCTTTCCTAGTCATAATAGGACTCCTAAACACCATGGTTGCTTAAATACTCTTCACCCAAACCCTAGGGATGAGTTTACAACTTTCTGGGGTCGTGTGGAGGAGCTCGTGGTGGCTGAGGAGCTGTGGAACGACCACGAGAAGCTCATCTTCTTCCCCATTGCGTCTGCTGCGACTTGCACAGACAGTCATCTTGAAGTCGACCAAAGGTAGGTCAACCTAAACCAAACCTTGCAAGGATTATACTCATGGAAAGAGGGTCATGTCTACGTTTAACCCAAGTGGAATGCCCAAATTCCATGCAGTATACACGGAGCAGTAAGCGTTCTCCTCCAAGTGGTCTAAACATAGGTTTTCTGGAAAAATAGGACTTCTTCAACCCATAAAGTAGGTTTTCTCGGGCCAAACCTTAACATATCCTATACCAACGTGTAGAGCATCAAGTTAACTTTCGTTTCCCACTGATTTCATCGAATTCCAATGAGTAGATTTTAAGTTATAAGCATTTTCCCCAAGTCGCACACTGTCAGGGCTTTTTCTGTTCTTTATGTGTTGCATGTGATTTGAGACCGAATTAGAGCAAACTCACAACATGAAAGTTTTTCTACTAGTTGTCATCGTGATGTCTTGTGCTTAATGTTTTGTCTAAATGTCATTAGTTAGAGAGTTATAAGTATGGTAAGAGGGTTTCTGCATGAAACTACGTTTTCAGGTGGCACTTGTCTTCTACATTTGAGTTTGACTTGATTAAAGCCTATCAAAACCCTCATTATTTTCTAATTCCGATTTACTGGAAGCACCCTTGCATGTCTAGGTTGGATTAAAACTGGTTTCGTGATTTTTCATGTACTGTACAATTTGTTCTTAATTTTAGAACAACCCTGTGTCAAAATAGGAAAAGTCGGGTCCGCAATCCAAAGCACTGTTCTTTGTCTGTCGGATTCAGACGCAGACCCTGTGAATGCGATAGCCCGTTAGGCCGCGTTCTGATGTCTTGTCGCGACAGCAAACCGGTCGCGTTCTGAACGCGACGAGCGCCCCGTCGCTATCTCTTTGCCTATTCTGACTGCCTTGTCGCGTTCTGTACATACCCTTATCGCGTTCTGTCCCGACCCCATCGCGACCCTTAGTGGGGTGCGTCGCGATCTCAGGATTTTTACATGAAATCACTTATTTTTTTGAAAAACCTACTGCTATGCCTGAGGTCTGTTTAAATATGATATTTAGTGTGTAATTCACATGTCTTAGGTCTGATCATTGCATGATGGTTTATTTAATGGCCTAAAAGTGATTAACCCATTTAAAAAGCCTTAATTACATGAATATTATTCTAATTGCTTTGTTAATGATATGAACATTCATGAAACTTGTAATTTACTCTTGTTATCGTTCTAGCTTGATTACATGATAATTATTATGTTAAAATCTTGCAAACCCATGTGTAGTTAAATGCATTGTTCATTGCATTTCATCATGTTAAGTGTTTTCCGCAAGTTTGAGACCGATGGATTGTGAATTGACTTGCGTACATCACTACACACTTACACGTCTAGGCAGCCCTTTCTTGGGAATTTGGAAGCTCTCTACCGGTCATTCCAAATCGGTAGACTAGTGACCTATTCTCCAAGGCCTCCGTAAATCTCCTCTGACCATGGATTCCTACATGGTCGACGAGTTGGTTGTACCATTGAAGTTCCCTGGAGATAGCATGCACTTCCTTTCTCTTCTTGTTCTCGTGAGTGTGATTTACAATCTAGACTAAAGCCATTAATGTAAAGATTGAACTAAATTATAAATCGTACTGTTATGCTGCCAAATTTATCCCTTGACCATTGTTATCATGAAATCATGATCAAATTTACTTGTTACTTGTTCCATCATCATCATGAACATGACATTACACATGCTTACTTATTGAAACTCTCATTGGCCATTATTAATGACTGTGGGTATCTACATTTAAATTTAAGTGAGATGCTGACCGGGCATGGCGAGTGTCCAAGGGCTCCAGTCTAGCCCAAATGACGGAGAGTCATAAATATACTGTTAACCATGGGGTATAATGATTACTGGCGTTGCATCTGCGCTGGGAGTCGTGCATGTCGTGTTGAATGATAGATACAATAACCACATACACGTGTCCTGGTGTACATTCTAGATGGATCTTTTCTTGGTGTACATTAGTGTCTACGTGCCTGATTAGTGTTACATGATCGTGCTCGTGCGTGCTTGCTTGCTTGCGTGATATGGCCATCCTGCATTTAATGCAGTTAGTGATACCTTGTATTCTTGACATCAAGTGAATTCTTGCATGCTTGTACAAAGTGATCTATTGCTAGTTCTATCTTGTCATCCTGTTCAAAATCGTGTTCTATCATGATCACTCTATCTAGCTTGTTCATGTATCATGTTTTAACGAGTTTTATTCGTACTTGCATATCATTCATCGTGCTTACCTAGTTCTAAATTGCTAATTACTTATATCATTGCCCGCACATTGAGATATAAATCCTACTAGGCTAGTTTGCTCATCCCCTACTTTTACCCAATCTAGGTGACTATGACATTCAAGAGGAAGAGCAAGACGAGGATGGGAATGCGTCTGAGTGAAGAGTGTCCCAACTATGAGTCTAGTTATAGTAGTTTGTTTTGAGTGATAGATTCATGTAGTAGGAAGTGAGGAATTAAATGTACTTTTTTCTTTTTATTGAGTCTTAGTGCTGTAATATGTTCCCATTTGGAATACAATGAGTTGAGTTTTGAATAAAAGATTAGTTGAGTTCAATATTTGAGCCCTATGATGATGTATGCTGTTATACATTAGTGCGTGCTAGCTAGAGACTTATTTGCTGACTGTTCACGTCTCGGGATATCGACTCGAATTATTTCTAAATTATTAATTTATATCCCCGACGTAATTCTCGAGACGTGACAGTTTAGTGGTATCAGAGCCTATGCGACGACCCTCTTTATACCGGTACGATTATACCAATCCATGTCGGTATAATGAACGTCATCACAGTGGGACATTTATCCAAACAGTAACATACGATTAGATGCTCATAAATATAAATACAGAGTAGCGGAAACAAAAGAACTACTTGTCTTCATTTCATCATCCACATTTAACATACATGATTCAAATGACAATTTAAAAGAAATAAAGTCCACATAATGAAGTACTAAATTCAAATACATAGTTGTCCACAAATTACATAGTGTTTCTATTACAATGCCTCAATTACATACAATGAAAGCAAAATGTCACGATGACGACTCCACCAGGCTACTCGCCACACTCGGAGTCACTCTCCACGGTCTCCTTTAACGATGTAGGGTCACCAACTAAACCTGCACGCCGAAGCAAGGAATGAGTCTAAAAGACTCAGCAAATAACACCACACAAATCATACATGCATATATCACAGTAGGTTTTTCATTCCAATTCACAAGTAAAACATATAGCATACTTGGACATTGATAAAAGACCACCTATCATGATAATTCTACAAACTTCAAAACACATGGTACATGGTTTAAGCCATTCCAAAATAAACATCCTATCACATGCTTTCTACTCATTCAATCACATGAAAGCTATATTTCAAATCAAACTACCGCATGGAAGCAACCACACAGGGGATTCTTGCCTACATAAGAGGAAACATTCCTATCATGGTTTCTACACATTATTACACATGCACATTATCATTTTATACACTTTAAGGTTGCTGTTTTAACATGGATTTAGCAATTCACATTCTATCAAATGAGAGCTACATTCCCGATTAATCTACAAGATGATAGCACTTAAACATGGAAACGTTTACACATAAGCAAGAATTGTTCCTAGCATGGATTCTACACATTTTTACACATATAAAACATTCTTATAAACACAACTAGGTTGCTGTTATAACATAATTTCACATTAATGTATCATGGATCACAATTTCACAATCTAACTTATTGGTTTCACATGTTTGCACAATCACTCATTCACATAGTTCTCTTTTTACACATTGCACATTTACACATATTCACACTACACAATTTACACATAGTCACATTCACATTTCACAATTTAGTGTCGTGACACATAGTCCAAACCACCATTAGAAGGACACATCACATAACACATACACATAGACGCCACCTAGGCAATATAGTGACGACTCTTGGACTGCGCAGACCGGGAGAACAAGTCTCCACCCTAAGTAGTGGTACTTGTCCACCTCCAAGATTTCATCCTAATGCCCTTAGGATCTTAACACATTGAACCTTCCCATGGGAACTTTTCCATGGTACGGTTACACAGCCCTCTATGGAAGCAGTGTCACACACATGGCACAGTCTTACACATTACACATTCCGATTTTAACACACATATTACACATGGCTTTACATTCTCTCACTTATACATATGGCTCTGATTTCCTAATCATGATACTACTGTTGACAAAAATCAAACATTCAGTAGCTCACATTAATCAGGTTGGCAAACACATCATCAAATCATATTCATGATAGCATGCATTTATCACATGTTTTCACATGGAAATTTCATAATACACTTTACAGTTATCCAAATATCATGAAATTTTAACCACACACTAATTGCAGGTTCATGACCTCACATACAGATTTTCAGATTTTTCTGAGTCATATTACATTTACAGAAATTAAAACATTCAGTTTCATGCCATTCATAATTCAATTTATCATGGAACATAACATGAATATCCAGTTTAACAGTTCACACCCTAAACCTAACATACACATCATCACAGGAATTTTCCCCAGATTTATTGCACAACACACAATTTACTGTAAACTTTACAAATCCTACGCATGTCTTCTATTTCCAAAACAGAAATTACAGTAAATCCCACAATCATGGAAAAATTTGCAAACTTGCAGGGCATGGATTGATATGCATATGCATGGTTTAGAAAAATTTAGGGCATTCCATTCCTCAGGGATCATGTAGACAGTAGGTAAACATGCATAATCCATTTTCCAAACATGTATTTCGATAAGTCTAACAATTCATGCCATTCATCAAAAAGCACAGAAAATTCCACACACATCACATTGTCTATTTTACATAACATATACGATTACATTATATCCTCATGCGAAGACACTTCGGAAATTAATCATATAGAAGGGAGAACAGCTCACTGTTCTGTCCTGAAAAACTTAACGACAAAATCTGGCCGTTAACGGAGCTTAATGGCAACATCGTTGGCCGTTAATTGAAGATCTTAACGGAAAGGGAACTTTCCATCAAGTTCAGGTCTGTGCAAAACACAGACCCAAGCTCCAAGAGAAGGAGAAGTGTGGGGATCCAGGACACGATGAAAAATCTGTAAAAATGATAAAACCCTACTAGACTCATACATAGACGAAATGTATGGGTTACTTGCCTCTAAATAAATCTTCAAAAGGATCAAAGAGGTTGATGAAGCTCTCCTTGGGCAGCCCCAAGAAGCCTCCAAAACCCTCTCCTCCTGGTTCTTGGTCGATCTCCACTGCAGGTTGGAGTCGGGGAAGCCTTCCTCTAGGCTCCAGCTAGCTTCCAGTTGCTGTATGTCGCCGGATGAGCTCCAAATTGCCGGATCAAAGCATGCAAACTTCAGGTTTCCTTCAGTCCAGAGCTAGGGTTTCTCTCCTCTCTTCCAAGAGTTAAGAGAGCTCTTCTGGTGCAGAAGGAGTTTGGTTTATAGGAGAAGGGGTTTGGGATATCCCGGAGGGGTGATGGGATGGCCTGATAGTCGTTGGGGGCATCTCCCCAATGGCTGGGCTTGCTTGCCCCCAGAATTTCGGGGTCTGCAACGCATGCAGGTCAGAGATATTAACGTCTACCTACATGGCCGTTTATTTAAGTATTGGCGTCCATCGAGGTGGACGCTGACTCATCATGGACGTCCATCCATGTTGACGCCAATTTGGCCCTTCGACCAGAACTTAAAACATGCAGAAAATCCATGCATATTCTATATACTTACATGCAATATGTATACTATCATGTACACACACCACCATGCAACTTAAGCAATATCTATAATCTTATTATACACATGCATACATAAGTATAACTAGTTAATACGTACGTAGATATGTACATCTTTGCATACACAAGCATGAATTATTTACACGTAATAAAGTAATACAACAAAATTCGAGGGCCTTACACCCTTTCCCCCTTAAAGAAACTTCATCCTCGAAGTTGAACGACACTACTCAAGCAAAAGGGGATACTTCTTCCTCATCGCATCCTCAAACTCCCAAGTAGCCTCCTCTCGCGAGAAGTTCCGCCATAGAACTTTCACTGATGCAATACTCTTGTTCCGGAGTTGCTGAACCTTCCAGTCAAGAATAGCTACTAGTTGCTCCACATACGACAAATCTGGCTGAATCTCCACTGGCTCATGACTAATCACATGAGATGGATCTCGGACATACTTTCTGAGTATAGAAACGTGGAAAACGGATGAACACTAGCTAAAGCTGGGGGTAAAGCTAGCTCATATGCCACGCTGCCCAATCGTCTAAGAATCTCATACGGGCCAATGAATCTAGGGCTCAGCTTACTATGCCTGCCAAATCTGACGACACCACGAGTAGGTGATATCTTCAAGAAGACATGATCACCCACCTCGGACTGAAGATCTTTCCTCCTGTTGTCGGCATAGCTCTTTTGTCTATCCTGTGCCGCAACAAGCCTCTTCCTGATAAGCTGAATCTTATCCGAAGTCTCCTGAACTAACTCCGGACCGATCAACTGCCTATCACCGGTCTCCTCCCAACATAAAGGAGATCTGCAAGGCCTTCCATACAACGCCTCAAATGGAGCCATACCAATACTCGCATGAAAGCTGTTGTTGTATGCGAACTCCACTAGAGGTAGATGACGCTCCTAATCATCCTTCCAATCTAGTACACATGCTCTCAACATATCCTCGAGCGTCTGGATAGTCCTCTCGGACTGTCCATCTGTCTGGGGATGAAACGCCGAACTGAGCTTTAGCTCCGAACCTAAGGCATCCTGAAGACCCTTCCACAATCTCGAAGTAAATCTCGGATCTCGATCTGAAATGATCGACTTCGGCACACCATGCAATCTAACCACACTACTAATATACAATCTAGCTAAGCTCTCAACCGACTGCTTCTTCTTCATAGGTAAGAAAGGCACAATCTTCGAGAATCTATCTACAACTACCCAAATTGAGTCATTGCCCCTTCTAGTTCGAGGCAAACCCAAAACAAAATCCATAGTGACAGCTTCCCACTTCCATACTGGGATTCCATCCTCTGCATAAGGCCAGATGGTCGCTGTCGCTCGGCCTTCACTTGCTGACACACTAATACCGGATACATAATCCGCCACATCCCTCTTCATGCCGGACCACCAAAAGGACCTCTTCAAATCCTGGTACATCTTAGTGTTACCCGGATGAATAGAGAATCTCGACCTGTGAGCTTCTGCTAACACATGCTCACGAACATCTACCAAGTCAGGGACACACACTCGGTGATGGAATCTAATCACACCGTCCTCATCACAAGCAATGTCTGCCTTGCCCACTAACTCTAGGAGTCTAGGGTCGGCCTTCTGTTGCTCGATCACCTCATCCAAAACCAAGGACCTAAGAGATAGCTGAGCTATAAAAGCCTGGCATAACAATGGCTCTAACTCAGTCAACGTGCAAGCCGCATCCTCCAACATCTTCCAGTCCTGCTGGAGAGATGGTCTCTTCCTGCTCAGAGCATCCGCTACGACATTCGCCTTTCCAGGATGATACTGAAGGTCGAAGTCATAGTCCTTCAAGAACTCAATCCATCTTCTCTGCCTCAAGTTTAATTCCTTTTGGGAGAAAAGATACTTCAAGCGCTTGTGGTCGGTAAACACCTCAAATCTGACACCATAAAGATAGTGCCTCCAGATCTTTAGTGCATGAACCACTGCTGCGAGCTCCAATCATGAGTTGGATAGTTCTTCTCATGCTCCTTCAACTGACGAGAAGCATAAGCCACTGCCCTTCCTTGCTGTATTAGCACACAGCCTAAGCCAATCTGAGACGCATCCGTGTAGATAGCAAAACCCTCTACACCGCTCGGCAAGACTAACACCGGAGCTGACGTGAGCTTAGTCTTCAACAATTGAAAACTACCCTCACACTTCTCGGACCAGACAAACTTCACTCCCTTTCTGGTGAGCTGAGTCAATGGGGTGGCGATGGATGAAAATCCCTCAATGAATCACCGATAGTAACCAGCCAAACCAATGAAACTACGAATCTCCAAAGGGGTCTTGGGAATCTCCCAATCCATAACTGTCTGGACCTTTGCTGGATCAACTGCAACACCAGCACCAGAGATAACATGCCCGAGGAAATGAACCTCGCGCAACCAGAAATCGCACTTGCTGAACTTAGCATACAGCTTGTGCTCACGGAGAACCTCTAATACTACCCTCAAATGCTGACGGTGTGTGGCCTCGTCTGGAGAGTAGACCAGCACATCATCAATAAATGCTACAACAAAGCTATCTAGATACGCCCTAAACACCCTGTTCATGAGATCCATGAACGCTGCAGGGGCGTTGGTCAATCCGAAAGGAAGGACCAAAAACTCATAATGTCCATAATGGGTTCTAAATGCCGTCTTGGACACATCGTCACTCCGAATCGTCAACTGATGATAACCAGATCACAAATCAATCTTAGAAAAGACTGATGCATCTTGCAACTGGTCAAACAAATCATCAATACGAGGTAAGGAATACCTGTTCTTCACTGTCACTTGGTTTACCTTCTATAATCGATGCATAACCTAAGTGATCCATCTTTCTTCTTTACGAATAAGACAGGTGCGCCCAAGGGGAAACACTAGGGCGAATAAATCCTTTATCTAGCAACTCTTGCAACTGCCTTCTTAACTTGGCTAACTCCGCAGGTGCCATCCGATATGGAGCCTTTGAGATAGGAGAAGTGCCCGGAAGCAACTCTATGGTGAACTCTATCTCTCTATCCGGTGGCAATCCAGATAATCATCAGGAAAGACGTCTAGAAAATCCTGCACTACCTCGATCTCTGCAAGAGTAGGTGACTCATCAGTCTCTGGTACTAATACCACGCTGGCAAGAAAAGCGTCACAACCCTTGTTTACCATGCGCATCACCTTCATGGCAGAGATGACCAACCTTCCCGCCAAGTTCCTTGGCAAGGATGAGAGAACTCATCCTCACCAGGAATGCGGAAAACAATCCTCTTCCGACGACAATCTACTAACGCATAGTGCTCCTCTAGCCAATCCAGACCAAGAATAGCATCATAGTCCTTCATCTTTAGCAAGAAGAAACACCCATCTAAAACCCTATCCTCAATGCACACAGGTAATGACGGAATGCACTTCCTAGTCGATACCGTACCCACAGGGGTGTGCATAGACAAAGGGACCTCTAACTCCTCAGGCTCTATGCCTGACTCTAGGGCTAACTGCCTAGCAAACTGCTCGGAAATGAACGAGTGAGTGGCACCCGTATCAAACAAAACCCGAGCATGCACACCTAGAAGTAAAACTGTACCTTCGGTGACATGCTCCGCCTGCTCGGCGTCCTCGCGTGCTAAAGCAAACACTCGAGCTTGGGCTCGAGGCCTTCCTGGTCTTCCTGTAGCTGGCGCTGCTGCTGCTACCACTGCTGGGGCTAGCGTTCCGCGCTGAACTCCTTGCTAAAGTCTCGGACAATCCTTAATCTTGTGGTCGCTGCTTCCGCACTTCAAGCACTTTCCCACAATCATCCAACACTCGGAACCACCATGTGTCTTCCGCAATGGGGACACTCTTTCTTCACACCAGGGGAATGTACAGAAGGTACCTGAGTACTGTCGACTGCTACTGATCGCTGCTGTGTCTGGGACACCGCTTTCTTCTTGTCCTGCCGCTGGAACGTAGCTGCAGGTCTCTTCTACGAAGCCTTCTTCTCTTCAAGGTATTGCTCCATCTCACCCTCCTGCCTACAGGCAGCGCTAAGGGCCTCGTCCAAAGTGTGATGGTCGAACGCCACTAGCCTCATCCTCAGTGATGGTTTGAGTCCCATCACAAACTTCTTCGCCTTTCTATGCTCATAAGCCACAACGTGAGGTGTATACTTAGATAGTTCTGTAAACCTTGCCTCATACTCTAGCACGGTCATGGCTCTTGAGTCAAAGAGAGGAACTCTTGCTCCATCCGATCTTCAATATGCTCGGGGACGAACTTGGCCCGAAAGAGCCTCACGAACTCGTCCCAAGCAACATCAACCGCGCCGTCCTCAAACCGTGTACGTAGTAATGAAGCCCACCATACATCAGCTCTATCCTGTGTACACCGTTATAAGCACCATCTAAATAAATCTAACTTAATAGAACATACAAACATACAAAACTAACACATACCTAAAGCATATAGGTGGCTAAAGTAACCTTATCCTCATCCGCACACCTAATAGCTCAGAAGATCTTTTCAATCTCCCTCATCCAGCTCTCAGCTAGTAATGGATTGCTCTCCCCCTTAAAAGAGGGTGGCAGCATCCTCTTGGATCTTTCCATGATGGAGGGTCCACCATGGTCCTGAGCTGGAACTTGAGCCTGTTACATCGAACAACAAGCAATACACATTCAACATAACATCATACAATTAAATAAAACAGACTACACCTTGATTGATTATGCTAACCTGAGCCTCCAATTGAGCCTGGAGTGCAGCCTGGGTGTGGGCCTGCGTCTGCATGGCCTGCACCAAACCTTGCATGAACACTCCAAAATCCACAGGCGGCGATGGGGGAAGTACAAGACCCTGTGGTGCCGGGGCCTGTTGCTCCGCCCGCTCCTCACGTCTCGGCTCGTCCTCACGGGCCGGCACACCACCACGTCTACCTCTCGAAGCCATGGCTGCAATAAATTTCAGCAACTATTAGAGCTACGTTAATTTATTTCCTAACCATTTTTCTTATCTATTTTCCGCTCATTATTAATGATTTCTACACATGTGGACATTCCTATGTAGACTTAGCATGTAATGGGGATGATGACTTATATATATTCATGTGCAATCTCAACCGGTCGCTCTGATACCAATCTCTGCGACGACCCTCTTTATACCGGTACGATTATACCAATCCACGTCGGTAAAATGAACGTCATCACAGTGGGACATTTACCCAAACAATAACATACGATTGAGATGCTCATAAATATAAATACAGAGTAGCGGAAACAAAAGAACTACTTGTCCTCATTTCATCATCCACATTTAACACACATGATTCAAATGACAATTTAAAAGAAATAAAGTCCACATAATGAAGTACTAAATTCAAATACATAGTTGTCAACAAATTACATAGTGTTTCTATTACAATGCCTCAATTATATACAATGAAAGCAAAATGTCACGATGACGACCCCATTAGGCTACTCGCCACGCTCGGAGTCACTCTCCACGGTCTCCTTTAACGATGTAGGGTCACCAACTAAACCTGTACGCCGAAGCAAGGAATGAGTCTAAAAGACTCAGCAAATAACACCACACAGATCATACATGCATATATCACAGTAGGTTTTTCATTCCAATTCACAAGTAAAACATATAGCATACTTGGACATTGATAAAAGACCACCTATCATGATAATTCTAAAAACTTCAAAACACATGGTACATGGTTTAAGCCATTCCAAAATAAACATCCTATCATATGCTTTCTACTCATTCAATCACATGAAAGCTATATTTCAACTCAAACTACCGCATGGAAGCAACCACACAGGGGATTCTTGCCTACATAAGAGGAAACATTCCTATCATGGTTTCTACACATTATTACACATGCACATTATCATTTTATACACTTTAAGGTTGCTGTTTTAACATGGATTAGCAATTCACATTCTATCACATGAGAGCTACATTCCCGATTAATCTACAACAAGATAGCACTTAAACATGGAAACGTTACACATAAGCAAGAATTGTTCCTAGCATGGATTCTACGCATTTTTACACATATAAAACATTCTTATAAACACAACTAGGTTGTTGTTATAACATAATTTCACATTAATGTATCATGGATCACAATTTCACAATCTAATTATTGGTTTCACATGTTTGCACAATCACTCATTCACATAGTTCTCTTTTTACACATTGCACATTTACACATATTCACACTATACAATTTACACATATACACTACAAGAAAATGCGGAATTTCCGACGGATTGAATCCGTCGGAAATCCGACGGAATACCGTCGGAAATGAGCCCTTCCGACCGATTTCCGTCTAAAGCCCGTCGGAAATGATCCGTCGGAACTAGCTGGTCAGAAATTTCCGACGGACAAAATATCCGTCGGAATTCGGTCGATAACTCCGACGGATTTATCGGTCGGAAACACGATCGGTATTTACCGACGGTTTATCCGTCGGCAATACGTCGGTATACCGGTCCGTAAATGCTGACACATTTTCGGTCGGAAACCATCTGTCAGCATATTCCGATGGAATTACCGACGGATATTGCGGTCGGTAATTCCGACGGATAATAAACCGTCGGTAAATCCGTCGGAAATTAAACCATATATTTTTTTTAAAATTAAGAAATAAAAATGGTTTGTGAACCCTGCTGCTACAATGTCAAACCTGCTACAATATTCATAAAATTAACAAATACTCACAATCAACATAATATCATAACATACAATAAATATAAAATCATACAGAATAATGAATACAAATATCAAGATAAATCTGCTGGATCGTCTGCTGTCCCTGCCTCGTCATCGTCTGGAGCTGAATCCTATATTAAAACAAATTAAAATGAGAAACATTAATAATAAATAAAAGACATACATTATTTTCAATAGTGAAATTTAAAACTTGTGAAACAATAGTATTTTTAGATCCGTTATTTCAGTTGGTGTTTTTAGATCGGTCGTTTGAATGGCCAGGCCAATCCGGAGATCCAAATTGGATTCCGTCAGTTTCTACACGTCGCTTTAACCCACCCGGTCGTGTCGGAGAAAACGGCACGTCGATCCGATCCTTATTTGGGATTTTGGACCCCCGGGTGTGTGTGTGTTAAGGCTTTTATATGAAGTTGGGTGCTTTTAGATCGGTCGTTTGAATGGCCAGGCCAATCCGGAGATCCAAATTGGATTCCGTCAGTTTCTACACGTCGCTTTAACCCACCGGTCGTGTCGGAGAAAACGCACGTCGATCCGATCCTATTTGGGATTTTGGACCCCGGGTTGTGCGTGTTAAGGCTTTTATATGAAGTTGGGTGTTTTTAGATCGGTCGTTTGAATGGCCAGGCCAATCCGAAGATCCAAATTGGATTCCGTCAGTTTCTACACGTCGCTTTAACCCACCGGTCGTGTCGGAGAAAACGGCACGTCGATCCGATCCCTATTGGGATTTTGGACCCCGGGTTGTGCGTGTTAAGGCTTTTATATGAAGTTGGGTGTTTTTAGATCGGTCGTTTGAATGGCCAGGCCAATCCGGAGATCCAAATTGGATTCCGTCAGTTTCTAAACGTCGCTTTAACCCACCCGGTCGTGTCGGAGAAAACGGCACGTCGATCCGATCCCCATTTGGGATTTTGGACCCCCGGGTGTGTGTGTTAAGGCTTTTATATGAAGTTAGGTGTTTTTAGATCGGTCGTTTGAATGGCCAGGCCAATCCGGAGATCCAAATTGGATTCCGTCAGTTTCTACACGTCGCTTTAACCCACCCGGTCGTGTCGGAGAAAACGGCACGTCGATCCGATCCCTATTTCGGATTTTGGACCCCGGGTTGTGCGTGTTAAGGTTTTTATATGAAGTTGGGTGTTTTTAGATGGTCGTTTGAATGGCCAGGCCAATCCGGAGATCCAAATTGGATTCCGTCAGATTCTACACGTCGCTTTAACCCACCCGGTCGTGTCGGAGAAAACGCACGTCGATCCGATCCCTATTTGGGATTTTCGACCCCGGGTTGTGTGTGTTAAGGCTTTTATATGAAGTTGGGTGTTTTTAGATCGGTCGTTTGAATGGCCAGGCCAATCCGGAGATCCAATTGGATTCCGTCAGTTTCTACACGTCCCTTTAACCCAACGGTCGTGTCGGAGAAAACGGCACGTCGATCCGATCCCTATTTGGGATTTTGGACCCCGGGTTGTGCGTGTTAAGGCTTTTATATGAAGTGGGTGTTTTTAGATCGGTCGTTTAAATGGCCAGGCCAATCCGGAGATCCAAATTGGATTCCGTCAGTTTCTACACGTCGCTTTAACTCAACGGTCGTGTCGGAGAAAATGGCACGTCGATCCGATCCCTATTTGGTATTTTGGACCCCCGGGTTGTGCGTGTTAAGGCTTTTATATGAAGTTGGGTGGGTGTTTTTAGATCGGTCGTTTGAATGGCCAGGCCAATCCGGAGATCCAAATTGGATTCCGTCAATTTCACGTCGCTTAACCCACCGGTCGTGTCGGAGAAAACGGCACGTCGATCCGATCCCTATTGGGATTTTGGACCCCCGGGTGTGTGTGTTAAGGCTTTTATATGAAGTTGGGTGTTTTTAGATCGGTCGTTGAATGGCCAGGCCAATCCGGAGATCCAAATTGGATTCCGTTAGTTTCTACACGTCGCTTTAACCCACCCGGTCGTGTCAGAGGAAAACGGCACGTCGATCCGATCCCTATTTGGGATTTTGGACCCCTGGGTGTGCGTGTTAAGGCTTTATATGAAGTTGGGTGTTTTTAGATTGGTCGTTTGAATGGCCAAGCCAATCCGGAGATCCAAATTGGATTCCGTCAGTTTCTACACGTCGCTTTAACCCACCCGGTCCTGTCGGAGAAAACGACACGTCGATCCGATCCCTATTGGGATTTTGGACCCGTTGTTGCGTTGTTAAGGCTTTATATGAAGTTGGGTGTTTTTAGATCGGTCGTTTGAATGGCCAGGCCAATCCGGAGATCCAAATTGGATTCCGTCAGTTTCTACACGTCGCTTTAACCCAGCCGGTCGTGTCGGAGAAAACGGACACGTCGATCCGATCCCTATTTGGGATTTTGGACCCCGGGTTGTGCGTGTTAAGGCTTTATATGAAGTTGGGTGTTTTTAGATCGGTCGTTTGAATGGCCAGGCCAATCCGGAGATCCAAATTGGATTCCGTTAGTTTGTACACGTCGCTTTACCCACCCGGTCATGTCGGAGAAAACGGCACGTCGATCCGATCCCTATTTGGGATTTTGGACCCCGGGTTGTGTGTGTTAAGGCTTTTATATGAAGTTGGGTGTAATTAGATCGGTCGTTTGAATGGCCAGGCCAATCCGGAGATCCAAATTGGATTCCGTCAGTTTTACACGTCGCTTTAACCCACCAGGTCGTGTCGGAGGAAAAACGGCACGTCGATCCGATCCCTATTGGGATTTTGGACCCCCGGGTTTGCGTGTTAAGGCTTTTATATGAAGTGGGTGTTTTTAGATCGGTCGTTTGAATGGCCAGGCCAATCCGGAGATCCAAATTGGATTCCGTCAGTTTCTACACGTCGCTTTAACCCACCCGGTCGTGTCGAAGAAAACGCACGTCCGATCCATCCCTATTTGGGATTTTGGACCCCCGGGTGTGTGTGTTAAGGATTTTATATGAAGTTGGGTGTTTTTAGATCGGTCGTTTGAATGGCCAGGCCAATCTGGAGATCCAAATTGGATTCCGTCAGTTTCTACACGTCGCTTTAACCCACCCGGTCGTGTCGGAGAAAACGGCACGTCGATCCGATCCCTATTTGGGATTTTGGACCCCGGGTTGTGCGTGTTAAGGCTTTTATATGAAGTTGGGTGTTTTTAGATCGGTCGTTTGAATGGCCAGGCCAATCCGGAGATCCAAATTGGATTCCGTCAGTTTCTACACGTCGCTTTAACCAACCGGTCGTGTCGGAGAAAACGCACGTCGATCCGATCCCTATTTGGGATTTTGGGGACCCGGGTTGTGTGTGTTAAGGCTTTTATATGAAGTTGGGTGTTTTTAGATCGGTCGTTTGAATGGCCAGGCCAATCCGGAGATCCAAATTGAATTCCGTCAGTTTCTACACGTCGCTTTAACCACCCAGTCGTGTCGGAGAAAACAACACGTCGATCCGATCCCTATTTGGGATTTTGGACCCCGGGTTGTGCGTGTTAAGGCTTTATATGAAGTTGGGTGTTTTTAGATGGATCGTTTGAATGGCCAGGCCAATCGGAGATCCAAATGGATTCCGTCAGTTTCTACACGTCGCTTTAACTCACCCGGTCGTGTCGGAGAAAACAGGCCGTCGATCCGATCCCTATTTGGGATTTTGGACCCCCGGGTTGTGCGTGTTAAGGCTTTTATATGAAGTTGGGTGTTTTTAGATCGGTTGTTTGAATGGCCAGGCCAATCCGGAGATCCAAATTGGATTCCGTCAGTTTCTACTCGTCGCTTTAACCCCCCGGTCGTGTTGGAGAAAACGGCACGTCGATCCGATCCCTATTTGGGATTTTGGACCCCCGGGTTGTGTGTGTTAGGCTTTTATATGAAGTTGGGTGGTTTAGTTTTAGATCGGTCTTTGAATGGCCAGGACAATCCGGAGATCCAAATTGGATTCCGTCAGTTTCTACACGTCTCTTAACCCCACCGGTCGTGTCGGAGAAAACGGCACGTCGATCCGATCCCTATTTGGGATTTTGGACCCCCGGGTTGTGCGTGTTAAGGCTTTTATATGAAGTTGGGTGTTTTTAGATCGGTCGTTTGAATGGCCAGGCCAATCCGGAGATCCAAATTGGATTCCGTCAGTTTCTACACGTCGCTTTAACCCACCCGGTCGTGTCGTAGAAAACGGGACGTCGATCCGATCCCTATTTGGGATTTTGGACCCCCGGGTTGTGTGTGTTAAGGCTTTTATATGAAGTTGGGGTTTTTAGATCGGTCGTTTGAATGGCCAGGCCAATCCGGAGATCCAAATTGGATTCCGTCAGTTTCTACACGTCGCTTTAACCCACCCGGTCGTGTCGGAGAATGCCCAACCCAATCCTAAGTATATGAAATTAATACTAATACTGACCTGAGCTGCTGGCTGTGTGTGGGGCATACTCCCTGCATTATTGAGAGGAACTGTTGAAGCATATCGCTAAACTGCGTCTGTAGCTGTGCCCGCTGCGTCTCTATGTCTACCCGCTGCGCCTGCAGCTCTACCCGCTGCGTCTGTAGCTCTTCCCGTTGGGTCTGTAGCTCTGTACGTAGCTCCTCCCGAATGATGCCTCTAATGTCCTGTACACCACTGACGGGACGGGCGGCGCAGAAGATGACTCCTCGCGTGTGCCGGAGGAGCGATCGAACTGGCAAATGAGGACAACACTGGTTGAGTATCCAGGCTGTCCCCAAAGCCGTACACTCGGCCCTTCCTCGGCTCTCCCGCTGCCTCGACCCAAGCCTCTGCATCCAACTCTGGCTGAGGAGTGCCCTCTGCATAACGCTCCGTCATCGTCCTGTCGTACCTCTCCTGCAAAATAAATTAAAATTAAATATTAAAATAAAATAATTTAATATCATAATGAATTCAAAATTTATAGGTTGACTTACAACGATCGTGCGGGCACTCTCGCTAACATAGTCATCCGTCCCCTTCCGCTTATGAGTCCGATCAAATAACTCGCGAAAGGTAGGGGCACGCTCGAGCTCGTGATGCTTATAATTCAACGGACGTAGTTAGTTGACAATAATAATCAATGTACTAAACAATTGAACATATTATGGTACCAATTTTGACTGTGGGTCGCATAAGATATGGACCCACTAGTATGCACATTCTTCTCCGGATGAGTTGATCTGTTGCGTATGGCCGCCTGTGACCGCTGCTGCCATGGTCCAGCAGCCCATCGCTCACAAAGGGACTGCCAATATCCTTCCTCAGCCAAGAATTGCCGTCATCAAGCCAAGCCCTAGGATCCCTATTGCCTGTGCTTTTTGCCTGTGCCCTTTTGCGCCTTGTCCGGGCCTCCCACATCGACTTTCTTAAATTAGTCTGGGAGTAGACTCCAGACGGCTCGAGCTCGAGGGAGATCCTCGGGTCTCGTGAATGTGAACCTCGCTGTAAAGAAATGAAATTACTCAGCTTTCTGCACGAACATGGATAGTAATTAAATAAATGACAGATAGTTATCTAAGATTAAAAATACCGTGAACATGTCAAATAACTGATCCCGGACGGGCACGAGAAACTCTCTCCATGTGTCCACTGGTCCTGGAATATGTGCATGGACCAGCGTCGTAATATGACGGGAAGCAGAACCGGGATCTATCTTCCCCCTGCAATTGCACATTAATTTTGTACATGAAATGTATAACATCAATAACAAATAAAGTAAATTTGAACTGATCAACTTTACCCGGAGATCCAGCATGGATGCCGTCCCGGTAGCTGAGGGCCCCCCTCATCCGCTGCTGCATGCGGACCCTGGACCTCTGTTGAAGACAATTAAGCACACTATTGTTCGATAAATTGCAAGACAACAAACATACTAATGTATGGAAGCTGACACGTACCTGTGGTGAGGAAGAAGGCAAAGGTGGCACTGCTCCCGTGCTCGGCGGGGGGAGGCGGTCGCTGAAAATTTTTTACACATTAGAAAATATGAATTAACTTGAACAACAATATACGTTATACCTGCCGCATGGATGACCGGCGTCGACGGGGAGGCAGACCCTGCAAAATTGTATGTACGTATATCTCGTGAATTAAATATGAACAATAACGTAAATGTGGTTCTTTCTGTACATATGTATATACCTGTCGCTGGGATGACCGGCGCAGACGGGGAGGCAGACCCTGCAAAATGAGCCTGTACGTTAGATCTGTTGTGAATTTATTATGAACAATAATATATAGAGTATTGTGTTACATATACATATACCTGTCGTGGACGGGGTCCCGGACCCTCTGCCAACGGACGTAGAAACCGTGACTCCGTCCTCCACGTACCATATCTCTCTTGAGATAAATAAACATACATCCAAATTGTCATCAACAATAAATTTGAAGTAGCAATTTAATATGAAAAATAATTAGCAATAACACGAAGTTCTTACAAAAATAAGGTATATTATCGTAATTCAACATCAGATGCTTCCGACATGTTTAATTCAGCATCATCTTCTTCTCATCTTGGAATTCATCCTCCTCATGCGGGGAG
>JACBKR010001524.1:0-41431 GCA_014218235.1 Colocasia esculenta | reverse complement strand
ATTTTGCACTTGAACTGAAATCGATGTATATAGATTAGACATCGATTTTATCATTTTAGTGTGCCTTATTAAATCGTTGTGAGACTAATCATCTTGTTATGAGATTGATGCGACACAGATTAAACGAGATATTCAATAATATTTAATTAACCATAAATTTTGTTATCACAAAGATATACTTGATATCATCATAAGTTTTGTTATCACCAAAATACAAGGACAAACATAGAGTGGTTCAACAGATGGTGAGGGCAAGAAGAGACCAGCAACAGAGAGCGATTCCCCGGTAGTGTGCACAGCGTTGCAAACAGAGAGTGCAAGAGAGAGACCGCAAGGGATTTTCTTCTGGAAGAAGATTAGGTCAACTCGGTTTCTCTCCCTCTCTCTCCTTATCATAACTGCCCATGCCCCACTACACGTCGGTTTACTTCTACAGGGACGGGTGCATCCCACAGGCCCACCAAGCAAAAAGGAAAAAACATATTGGAAAAAGTGTGACGGCCCAATAAGGCCCGCGGTCACCTCACACGCGCCACCAGTCCAGCCTTGCCGACAGGCGGGTGCGCATGTATGGTCTTGGGCATACCTCCCTCTAGTTCCATAGGAACAAGTCCTTAGAACCACAAGAGCTTATAAAGGCCACTCTCCCTTACTAGTGTTTTCCAATATGCGGCAAACCATAAACACATAAGGCACACTCTCCTACCAAACCTTGAGTTTCCCTTTAAACTTGCAACCATCCTTCTTCTACCCAACATTTACTAGGTCTATAAATAATGGATGCATGGTTCTTGCCCGCGTGTGGGTTTGAAGCTCTGAGAGCAGAACCACCATGGCCGCTGCCCTGAACTTGTGCAAACATGACACCGGAGATGTTAGAGCGGCTAGTCTCGAGGAAGAAGGGGACAGATGCGGAGGATGGAAGTCGAAACCAACTTAGGATGTTTTAAATATTTCAAATTACCATTATTTTTAGATGAAATATTCTTAAAATATTTGCTTTTTGTTTACTAGGTGAATTTTTATGTTAGAGTTAGAAGAATTTAGGAACTAAAAAAATAATAGGTAAATATTTGCGAAACTAAAAAGAAATACATTTATTTACAGGGATTAGTATATCTTGTTGAAATGGAATATGTGTGAATCACCTTAGTTATTTTTGCATGACACTAAAATGGATACATAAGCTTATTGTTTTCATTAATTGCATGAAACTGATCGTTCATCATATAATTGCATGACATTGGAAAAGGGGTTCGGCCCCTGATCTCCATATTATTACTCCATAACATGGATATGCTTGCACCTCATTAATATTATTATGCCAGGGCATTATTTATGAAGTAGGTGGCGCCCATGGGCAATCTCTTATACACCAGCACTTCGAGTCGCAGCAGTGGCCGGTCTTGTATCCGTGCCTTTTACATTCTTGCTTGCAACTGTAGGCGAACACACAGATACCATAGAAGAAGCCAGGTAGAGTTGCACATTCTACTTGCAGCCACACCTGCTCGTCACCTGCAGTGGCAACTCGATATCGAAGGAAGATATGAGGAAATTTGACCAGTACTCATTCATCAGTATTATGCAACGTATATATCTACCGGCCATTTTCATTCAAATATACATACCTTAAGAAATGATAGAATATGATCAAGTAAAAAAAAACTTAATTTAAAAGGTTGGCGGTGATAGGAGACCGGTCGAGTAATAAATAAATGGATATGGATTATATAGGGTGAGGGCTGGCTGTGGACCGGGGCAAAGGGGGCATATATGTGAAGCATGTTGGGTAGAAGATGTTTGGCTAAAGTCTTGAAGATTGGGTAACTCAAGGTTCTAAGAGGGAGTTGTCTTCTTGTGTGTTTGTGTGTATGGGGTTTTGTCCCATATTGGAAAACACAAGAAAGTTGAAGGCCTTATATCTAAGGGTGCACCTTAGGATATGTTCTAATGAACATGAGGAAGCTATGCGACAAAAGTCACACACGCGCGCCGGGCCGGGCCGGGCTCACACGCGCGCCCGCCCGCCGAGTGGGGCTGGGCGCACGCGTGTGTGACTTGATTGGGCTGGGCCTTATGTTTTCCTTTTTGCCATTTTCTTCAAGTGTAGGGGCGCGCCCATTCCTGAAGAGACGTGGGTTGGTTGGAGGGGGCGTGCGCG
Organism: Colocasia esculenta; assembly: GCA_014218235.1. Classification (NCBI taxonomy): domain Eukaryota; kingdom Viridiplantae; phylum Streptophyta; class Magnoliopsida; order Alismatales; family Araceae; genus Colocasia; species Colocasia esculenta. Next base: position 39,267 of record JACBKR010001524.1, on the reverse strand, counting down.
GTCAGGTATCAAGACGCGAAGAGAGAGAGAGAGAGAGAGATTTTTCTAAGGGTTCTTTTGAAACTCTGTTGACTCGCTCCCTCTCTGCACTTCACTTGTCTCCCTGCTGGAACCGCGACACACCAACGGGGAACTCCGCTCTCCTCCGACTGCGACAGTCTCTTGTCATCGCCGTGCTCTTCGACGGCAGCCGGGGACGCATCCCTGCACTGACCTTCGGTCATCGGCGGGAGAACACTTTCGTCATCGTTCGGTGCACGATCTTCTCTCCCTGTGTTTTTCCCACTCATTCTACATTAAGGGGACTTAGGTTATTATGATAGCTTGCAATTTACGGTATTGATTGTATGCACTGTCAATCCCGTTGTCGTGGTTGTATCATGAGGGAAGATCGCCGGTTCCCGTCACACCTTATAGTGGGGGGGCGATATCTTCTCGAAGGCAAGTTCCATTATGGAACGCCTCCACCGATTTAGTTCATTTTCTGTTTACATATTGTCAATCATAATATCTGAAATCACATATATTTCTGTTCATTGGGATTCGCCTATTGTTGTTCTTAATCGAATTATATTTGATACAATGTTTGCATTGTTCATATCGTTCTGGATGAAATGCCATGCCGTACGTGTATATCCCATTGTTTTTATAACAGTCTTCGAGAAGATATCACCTATGGCATCATCATCTGCAACCTTCAAAGTGGACATGTCTGGGATGCCCGCAAAGTTTTCTGGGCAATACTTCAAACGTTGGCAACAATGGATGAAGATATGGTTCACTATGATCGGGTTGATTTCGTTTATAGAATCTGATCCTCCAAATGTGGTTGAGAATGACCCTGAAAGTGCAAAGAAGGCTGCTGAATGGAAGGAGAAGGATCGACTGGGACATGGGTGCATCTTGACTGCACTGTCTGATGTCCTTTTCAATGTCTACAGCTCCTCTACATTCTTGACTTCGAAGGCACTTTGGGATGAGCTTGATCAGAAATAAGACACGGAAGACCAAGGTCTGGAAAAGTATTCCGTTGGAAAATTCCTCAAGTTCCACATGTTGGAGGGCAGATCTGTGGCTGAACAGGCACATGAATTTCTCCTCATGATCCACAATTTGGCAGAGGCTGAAATGAAACTCCCCAAAAAGTTTCAAGTCATGTGCATCATTGAGAAGTTTCCGAAGTCCTGGGAGGATTTTGGAATGGCCCTTAAACACCGTAAGGGATCTATCTCACTTGATGACTTGATGAGAGCCATTTCCATTGAGGAGGAACATAGGAAGGAGAAACCTGCAATGCCTGTAGAAGCAAGTGCAAACTTTGTGTCAAAATATAAGAATAAAGATTCAAAAGGCAAGCCCAAAGTTGATTCCTCTGCACAGATGAAACCCAAGGGAAAGATTAAGAAGAAGAAGAAGCAAGGAGATTGCTGGGTTTGTGGTCAGAAGGGTTATTTTCGTGGAGTCCGTCCCAAAAGGAAAGAGAAAATGGCACAACAGACCACTGCAACCCAGCCCCAAGTCAATGTAGTGACTGGTGGGGCTTCTTCTGATGACATGTATGTATCACTTAACCCTCAACTGTTTGCAATCTATGAACCCAATGAATGGTTAGTAGACACTGGAGCCAATGTACATTTATGTGCTGACAAGGCTAATTTTGTGTCTTATCAGGCCATCCATGACTGCTCCGTGATGATGGGGAATGGCAGCACTGCTAGGGTGATGGGGATTGGACGCGTGGACCTGAAGTTTACTTCGGGACGTGTACTGTCTCTTCACAGGGTGCACCATGTTCCTAGTGTCAGAAGGAACATTTTATCTGGTTCTAGTTTAGTTAGAGAGGGTCATGAACTCAACTTTAAATGTAATAAAGTCGTGATACTTCGTCAGAAATCTTTTATTGGCAAATGTTATTTGTCTAATGGGTTATTTAAAGTGTATGTGAATCATGTGTTGAATAAAAATTTAGATGTTAATGTTTTTAATTCTACATATGTTCCTGTTGCTTATAATGTATCAGATTCATCAGATTTATGGCATGGACGATTAGGTCATCTAAACTTCAATTCTTTGAAACGTATGATGAACCTGAAATTGATTCCTGAACATACTGTTGACAAAACCAAAAAATGTGATATCTGTGTACATGCTAAACAACCTAGGAAACCTTTTCCTTCTGTGGTGAGAGATTTAGAAATTCTGGATCTTAATTGTGCATATAGATATCTGTGAATTCAATGGTGTGTTAACTAGAGATCATAAAAAGTATTTTATTACCTTTATAGATGACTGTAGTAGATACTGTTATGTATATCTGCTTAAGTCTAAAGATGAGGCTTTACAAAAGTTTATCATCTTTAAGAAAGAAGCAGAGACTCAAACATGTCATGTGCTTAAGAGATTGAGGTCTGATAGGGGTGGAGAGTATACTTCTAATCAGTTTATTGAATATTGTCAAGACAATGGAATTATTCATGAAACAACTGCTCCCTATTCTCTACAGTCTAATGGAATTGCAGAACGAAAGAACCGTACTTTTATTGACATGGTCAACTCTCTCCTGCAGAGTTCAGGACTGCCTAGCTATTTGTGGGGAGAAGCATTGAATACGGCTTGCCGCATTCTGAATTATGTTCCTCTGAAACACAAAGATAGTAGTCCATATGAACTTTGGAGAAACAAAAAGTCTAGCTTGAAATACCTTAAAGTGTGGGGGTACCTAGCTAAGGCACTTGTCCCTGAACACAAGAGGAAAAAGCTGGGACCTAAGACTGTTGACACTGTCTTTCTGGGCTATGCTGAAAATAGCTATGCATACAGGTTTCTAGTGATTAAGTCTGAGATTCCTGGCATAGATGTTAACACCATAGTTGAGTTTTGTGATGCTACATTCTTTGAGAATGTGTTCCCCATGAAGACTGGTTTACCTCAATCTGTGTCTTCTGAGACTGGGCCTTCCACATCTTCATCCATTCAAGATCATGTGGAAAGGATGACAAATGTGGGGGCAAGTGCATCCAGCTTTCATCCTGATTCTGGTAGTCAGGAAGAGGAAGTAGAACCTAGAAGGAGTAAAAGACAAAAGATTGCCAAGGATTTTGGAAGTGATTTTATTGCTTTCCAAATCGAGGGTGATCCTCTTACTTTCATGGATGCCATGGCTTCTACTGAAGCATGACATTGGAAAGAAGCCATTAAAAGTGAAATGGATTCCATTGTTGCTAATGGCACCTGGGAACTAGTTGATCCTCCTATTGGTTCTAAAACAATTGGATGCAAATGGGTCTTTAAAAAGAAGCTTAAGCCAGATGGAACTGTTGACAAGTATAAAGCTAGGCTAGTTGCTAAGGGGTTCAAACAGATGGAGGGGATAGATTATTTCGATACCTATTCCCCTGTCACTAGGATGACTACTATCAGGGTGCTGGTTGCCTTGGCTTCTATATATGATCTGATTATCCATCAAATGGATGTGAAGACCGTCTTTCTAAATGACGATCTTGATGAAGAGATCTATATGGATCAGCCTGAAGGGTTTACAGCTCCTGGTAGTGAGCAAAAAGTCTGTAGACTTGTCAAGTCCTTGTATGGTTTGAAACAAGCCCCTAAGCAATGGCATGAGAAATTTGACATGACCATCATGTCATTTGGTTTTATAGTCAATGAGTTTGATAAATGTGTTTACTACAAAGTGAAAGGTAATGAATGTGTGGTCCTATGTCTATATGTAGATGATATTCTACTTTTTGGCAATGGTTTGGGAATTGTTAATGAGACAAAATAATTCTTAAGTAGTAGATTTGAAATGAAGGACATGGGTGAAGCAAATGTAATTCTAGGACTGAAGCTGATTAGATCAGCTGAAGGGATAGCAATTTCTCAATCTCATTACATTGAGAAAGTTTTGGAGAAATTTGGCTATCTGAATTGCAAAGTTGTTTGTACACCCTATGATCCTGCAAGAATCTTTTACAAGAATAAGAGTGGTGTGCCTGTGTCTCAGTTACGATGTTCCCAAGTTATAGGAAGCTTGATGTATCTTGCAAACTGTACTACGCCTGATATTTCATATGCAGTTACTAGACTCAGTAGATACACTAGCTGTCCTGACCGTACTCACTGGGAAGGCTTGGATAGAGTGCTGAGGTACCTGAAAGGTACTATCACTCTAGGCTTGCATTTTGGGAAATTCCCTGATGTCCTGGAAGGATACAGTGATGCAAGTTGGATAGCTGAAAACTCAGGAAGTAATTAACGGTGTTACAAGGTATGTTTTTACCTTGGGGAATGGTGCAGTCACTCGGAGGTCGACTAAACAAACCATTCTATCTCGACCTACTTTTGAGGATGAGTTGTGTGCTTTGGACACGACTGGTATGGAGGCTGAAGGGATTAGGGGGCTCCTCATAGAACTTCCCCGAATGAATAAGCCTATACCTGCGATCTCAGTCCATTGTGATAATATGACCACAATTGCAAAGATCAAAAGTTCAAAGTACAATAAAAAAGAAAGGAGACACATCCAACTCAGACTAAAGTCTGTAAGGGAGTTAGTGTCTCAGGGAGTGATAGTTGTGGATTTTGTTAGTACCAAGGATAACACAGCTGATCCTCTGACTAAAGGGCTTAATAAAAATTTAGTCCTGAAATTTAGGATGGGATGGGACTGAAACCCATTCATAGTTCTTCTGCAGTGGCAACCCAACCTATCTGAGTAGAGATCCTACAAAGAAGGTTCAATGTGGTAATAACAAGCTGTTGAGAGAACTGAGAGACACTTAAATACATTTAGATACTTTGTATATGAGTCTCTCCCCTGCAATCCTAAAAACAAGTGTCTATAACTGCAAGTAAAGGATGAGTTGTTTACTCTTAATGGGTTCAAGCCTGGTAAGGCAGGATGTGAGCAGTGCATCCTTGGAGAAGCCCACCTAAGTGAGTGTTACTGTGAGGCCGCAGTTAAAGGAATTGGGTTATTCCTGAAAGCACTCATGATACAGGAAAGGGCACATGTCCATAAGGCGCCAACCCTGAAGATTGCTATCAAACCTAATATTATGTTGTTTCCATTGACAACTCTCACATATAAGAATCAAGTTCAAGACCTAGTTCACTTCGATTCTGTGATAGTAAGATTTGGAATACTTAGGTGAAAGTTCAAACCCGAAAGGTACTTTCACTGAAAGCATAATGTGTGTCTCCTATGTTTTATTCCCTCTCTGCAAACCATGAGTTAGTGGGGGAATGTTGGGTAGAAGATTTTTGGCTAAAGTCTTGAAGATTGGGTAACTCAAGGTTCTAAGAGGGAGTTGTGTTCTTGTGTGTTTGTGTGTATGGGGTTTTGTCCCATATTGGAAAACACAAGAAAGTTGAAGGCCTTATATCTAAGGGTGCACCTTAGGATATGTTCTAATGAACATGAGGAAGCTATGCGACAAAAGTCACACACGCGCACCGGGCCGGGCCGGGCTCACACGCGCGCCCGCCCGCCGGGTGGGGCTGGGCGCGCGCGTGTGTGACTTGATTGGGTTGGGCCTTATGTTTTCCTTTTTGCCATTTTCTTCAAGTGTAGGGGCGCGCCCATTCCTGAAGAGACGTGGGTTGGTTGGAGGGGGCGTGTAGGATAACGACAAATAGCTCAAGAGAACAAGGTAGGATAACGACGTATCTTATGTTTCATAATTCATTAATGTCTTGACATGAGGATGTTTCTAAAGACAGATCATATGCAGAACATATGCTCTCAATTTTCCCAAGAAGGGCGTGCCTATTCGTGCAAAGGTTTAAGTGATGAGTCACGGATCTTTCCTAGCATGTATGCATATGGACAAGTAATTAATGGAACACCAAAAAACATGTAACTATTGAAACTCATATGCAATTCATGATATTAACTTCACTAACAAGTCCATACTAACATGTATTCATACCCATATTCACATCATATTCTTATCTTATCAATTGACAATAGGCAAGATCACAAGATAATCTAATGAACATAAGGTCCATCACAAATTATACATTAGAATCATATTCATATCATTATCAATTTTCAATGGGTAGATTTCTTTTAGGTCCATGCATACTATATAACATCATGCACATGCTAGTAGACATCATGTAATGATCAGACCCAAAATATGCAATTTTTTTTGCAAGGGTAGTGTCGACACACCCCTTACTAGTGTCGACATAATGCTTCAAACACAAAACAAAATAATGCAAAACTGGTCAAGTAGTGTCGACACAATGCTTCAAATACAAGGCAAAATGATCAAGTGGTGTCGACATAGGATCCAGTAATGTCGACACAGTGCTTCAAATTCAAGGCAAAATGGTCAAGTAGTGTCGACACTAGATCAGGTAGTGTCGACACTAGAGACCCTTCCCAGAACACCTTCTGGGCCAATCTGGGACAGTGTGTCGACACTAGATCAGGTAGTGTCGACACTAGAGACCTTCCCAGAATGCCTTTTGGGCTGTTTTGGGACAGTGTGTCGACACTAGATCAAGTAGTGTCGACACTAGTGCCCCTCCCAGAAAAAAAAAACATATAAGTCAAGTGTAACCAGAAAACACGTCTCATGCAGTGATTCACTTACACCTCTTATAACTCTCTAACGAATGACATTTAGACAAAAAGTTCAACATGAAAGATGACGAGGACAACTAGTAGAAGAACTTTGATGTTGGGGGTTTGATCTAATTCGGTCTAGAATTCCAAAAAACATGTGAAGAACATAAAGCTAAGTGCAACCCGAAATCGCAGTATCATGCAGAGACTCTCTTACCATGCTTATAACTCTCTATAGAAAGACTTTTGGATAAAATGTCCAACATAAAATATGATAGTGACTACAATTAGAAGAACTTTAATGAAGGAAGTTTAGTCTAATTCGGTCTTGAATCACGTGCATAATAAGAAGAACGGGAAAAGTCCTAACTGTGCGCGACTTAGGAAAAACTGCGAATACGCAATGTATAGTCCATGAAAACTAGTCAAACCAAGTGCAAGTGAACCTAGGATCAGAGAACTACATGATGGTGTTGGTTTTCTTTAATCTTGGCCCGTGAACACTTACCTTTAAATGCTAAGAACTCCCTACAGATTTCTGGGTTGATGCAGAGCGAAGTTGAGGAAGACCACGATTTTCCCCAGCCGTTCTCCACTTCCCCAGTGCTCCAAACTTGCTACTCTCGACCCCAACTTGTTGCTAAACCTTCCCCAAGAGTTTAAGGACGAGTTCTTATAGATTTAGGGTGTAGTTATGAGTCCTAACGGGACTAGAAAAAGAGGCTGCGAATTCTGCTTCCTTCTTTCCAAAATCTGGGATTCTCACCCACAGGAGGTAGCAACGGTTTAGGAAACCACCAATTGGGGTTGGGTTCGGTTTTGGCTTACCTTGCATGACTAATTACCTTAATTTTAACCCTAACTTGCCCTCTTTAATTATGGCATAATTACATACACGAATTTCTGGGTAATTTATTGTCCCAATTTATTTTATATCCTTGGGCCAAATGTGCTCCATTGGCCTAATCTTGTTAATGGGTCATTAACACATGGTGTTGGAAGTCTCTCCAATATGTTTATTTAATTTATTCTCCTTTATTTCCAAAAATTTTAAATCACTAAATTTTCGAAGTGTTACACATCGGTAGGAGAACACTTTCGTCGTCGTTCGGTGCACGATCTTCTCTCCCTGTGTTTTTCCCACTCGTTCTACATTAAGGGGACTTAGGTTATTATGATAGCTTTCGATTTACGGTATTGATTGTGTGCGCTGTCAATCCCGTTGTCGCGGTTGTATCCTGAGGGAAGATCGCCGGTTCCCGTCGCACCTTATAGTGGGGGGGGGGGATATCTTCTCGAAGGCAAGTTCCATTATGGAAAGCCTCCACCGATTTAGTTCATTTTCTGTTTACATATTGTCAATCATAATATCTGAAATCACATATATTTCTGTTCATTGGGATTCGCCTATTGTTGTTCTTAATCGAATTATATTTGATACAATGTTTGCATTGTTCATATCGTTTTGGATGAAATGACATGTCGTATGTGTATATCCCACTGTTTTTATAACAAAGCATGTATGATTCTAAATTATGGCAGAAGAACTTTACAAAACTTCTTGAAGAGACGAAGAATGTATTATTTAGAGATATTGAGGTAAAAAATAAATATCTAAAATAGACAATGTATACTTTTGAGATATTTAAATTGGATTGACAATATATATGTAGATAATCTATCTATGGGACCGGACTTCTTAGACAGATAAGGAGATCAATGTTATACCATATAACAGTTATGCACAAAAGTTGGTGTGGGATGTTGAAGTAAAAAATAAGTCATATTCTTAAAGTAATATTTGATTAAGACTTTCTTTTTATATTTTGACAATGATTTTTTTTTATTTTGTAATCAGCATTTCCTAGCATTACAAGGGCTAGATTAGTCGTCTGTAAAAGTTCATGTAGATGGCTATATATATGAGCAATCTACAATATTAATATATGTAGATTATTGTCATAGTCGTCCACATATGTTTATGTAGACGGTTGCTATCCATCTACATAAATATAAGTATATGTCCATGATGGTCGTCTACATATGTTTATAGACAGCTTGTAGCCGTCCACACAGGGGCAGATCTAGCATATGTTTAGTGGGATCTTATGACTCCACTATATATATATATATATATATATATATATATATATATATATATATTATATATATATATATATGTGGTGGTATGATCCTGTTTGGGCCTGAGCCAACGGGCCTCCACTGGAGAAAAAGGGGGAAGACGATCGCTGGTGAGGACGAAGGCCTGCAAAACCAGAAGAGGATCAGGAGGCCCGGTGAAGACCGGGGAAACCCTCCGATGCCTAAGTCAGTGGAGAGCTTATGAGGCAGGGGGTTTCGGAATGCGAGAATGTGTTCGCGAGAGGTAGAGAACGTACCGTTGCATGGTACTGTACCTGTGCCTTTATAGGCGTTGGCGTAGAGGCCAACGCGCGTAACGTTAGGCAGATCGTGCCTGAAGAGGCGCCTTGACGCACGCGCATAACGGGAGGAGTTATGACTCCGGTGCCCGTTAGGCTGCCATGCAGTTCACGCCCCTTGATGGTGGAGAACGTGGCCTGGGGCGGTTACAGCCGCATTATAAGCCAGGGAGCCTGTTCGGAACCCTTTGGGGATGCTTTCCGAGCAGGTGACCCACATGGGGGATCGAACCCGCTGTTCGGTGATGTTGGGGGTCGCCCCGCGCAGTAAGTTTACTGTTCCTGTTCGGAACCTTTCTGCAAGTGTTCGGTTGCGGAGTAACAGACGACCTGCTCGGGGGCATAACGCCACAAGGCTTGACAGTGTCTGATCAATCTGGCGGTATTCTTGAGATCATGACATCGTCTTGGGATAAACATGACCCGTTGAGATGGGGCCACGTCAGTAGACAGGACGCGCATGGGCCGTAGTGGACCATTATGGGTATAGGCGGCCAGATTTGGCCACCACACTTGCCCCCCACGCTCTCGAACGGCTTGGTGAAACGAGCATTTCGAGGGTGTCATTTCCGCATTTAATGCGATGGTCCGTTGTGGGATGCCGTCGCCTGGAGCCTGGATAGGCGGTTAACCATCATGATGAGTGCAAAACCGCGCCATGCTTAAGGTGCAACCGTCGCGTTCGGACGGTCGCCAACGCTGTACCCGAAGGGGCACTTTCAAAAAACGGGAAGGAGCGGCGTTTGAAGCCCGCCTCGAATTTCGTTCCCTCCTCTTTCCTTATAAGGAGGGGAAGAGACGAGGGAGGGAGTTACGCCTCCCAGAAACCTCCCAGCTTTAAGCTTTCGCGCTTTCTTGCCTTCTCCCGTTTCCATCTTCTCCTCCGTCCCTCTGTGCCGTCGTCGCCCCCTACAATCCTTCCAGCAATGGCAAGCAAAGGGAAGGCCGTCGCCGGAGCGAGCAAGGTGACCGTCGCGGCGTCCAGTGGAGCACGATGCCGTCATTACAGCGGGCTCCGCGAACGTTTTAGGATCGGGGAGGAGTAGACGATCATCGATGCCAAGGAGAGCGACTCCATCCTGGTGAACAATCCAGGCTGCCTGATCCTCTCCGTTGATCACCTGGAGGCAGGCTTCCGGCTGCCGTTGCCGGAGGTGGCGAAGGCGCTCCTGAATACTTGGGGCGTTTCGCCAATACAGCTGACACCTAACACCTGGAGATACATTTGTATCTTCGGTGTCGTCTGCAAGTTGAAGGAGATCCGGGGCTCGGCGGACGTCTTCCGAGCACACTTCAAGCTGTCTGCTTCGCGGGCGTCGGGAGCAGACATCTACTACGCCAAGCACCGAACAGACCGGATGCACATCGGCCTGTCCAATAGATACTCCAACAACAAGGGCTGGATGGACAGGCTGTTCTTCGTGCGCCACCGGAGTGGCGCTGAGTGGGGGTTCCCCACTGTTATGCGTTCTGCGCGGAAGGACAGCTTTCCGCATCTGATCCAGGACGAGGCAAAGGCGTCGGACAAGCTTCTCCGAGCAGGCGTTCAGAACGGAGAAGGATATGTGACCGAGTTCATGCTCGTTAAGTACGGGCTTAGCAAACCGTGGAGTAAGTATATAGCCTCTCGGCTGTTTTACTCTTGAGTTTGGTGATCCCCTGCTAACCTTTTTTCTTCTCGTCTTCTTTGTGCGCAGCGACCGCAGAGCTGGAGGCCGGAAGGGATCAAGAGGCGAATGACGAGTTTGCCGAACAGATCCCTGTGCTAGCGCACATGGTGTTCGAAGACGACGACGCTGCCGCCGTTGCCCGGTTCCTTCCGCAGTGAGGGTTGGCGCTGCGGTAACAACGGCGCTCGTTGCTCCCTCGCCAACTGGGGGGCGCCCAGCCAAGGCCCAGGCTCCTGAAAAGGGGCCTGGAAAAATTCGTCTGAAGAAGAAGGCCACCAGGAAGGTGGTTTCGGCTGGAGCTCGGACTCCTCCGGAGAAGGATGACCGGGCGAGCCGGCCTTCTGCGAAGAAGAGGCCCGTTCTGGTTGACGAGAGCGCGGAGGAAGCAGAACAACTCCGTGCTCTGAAGAAGCAGAAGGCGGTCCAGATTACTCCTCAACGTGACGAGGAGGGGACCGAAGAGGAAGAGGAAGGGGCGCAGTTGCTGCTGCGCAGGAAAAGTAGGGCCGTAAAGTCGGCCGACCAGGGAGTGTCGCGAGCGGCCTCCACAGAGCGCCCAGAGGTCGCGCAGGGATTGGCGACCGAGCTGGGGCTCGTCATCGTGAGCGACAGGTCCGGAAGCCTTGCCATAGAAGAGGCCAGGGGCTCCACCTGCTCGAAGGATAGGGAGCCCTCTAACGCTTCCCACGTTGGTGGTGCCGAGCAGGGTGCTACCAGCCACACTGCGGGGGCCTCTTCCAGGAGGAGCAGAGAAGGTGCGGTGCCTCTTGCTCGGCGAGAGGAGGTCGCAGATGCGACGGAGGTTTCCGCCCCTGCTGAGGAGGTTGCGAGCGGCGTGGTGGCGACGGCGCCGACCACGATTCTTTCTACGGAGCAAGAAGTGGTTCCCGCAGCAGGGGCCACTGAAAAGGCGGCCTCGACAACAAGGGCGTCCGAAGAGGTTGCCGCTTCTGCTCCGGCAGCGGGGGCCACTGAAAAGGCGGCCGCGACGACGAGGGCATCCGAAGAGGTTGCCACTTCCACCGGGGGTATCCTGCCCCCCATGCCCCCCTCCGAGGTGGTTGCTAACGAAGAAGCAACCTTCAAGGAAATCGAAGGTACTGGGGGGGAGGCTGCGGGTGCTGCTCGGGCTGAAGGGTCCGAAGACGACCGAAGACCTCTCAGCGAGGCGCTTCTGAAGAGACTTCCTGGAGCTCCTTCGGTGGCAACGTTGGAGGCGACCCTTCGTCGGGTGGAGGACACGCCAAGAGAGCTGCCTGCGAGCCCTACTGCCTCTCGTCTTGATCGGTTGGCAAGGTGCCTGGACCTTCCTTCCGAACAGACTCCGGAGAAGTCGGTGGAAGGTTACCACCCGGAGTGCCAGGTAGAAGATGGTCTGGGCGACGTCGATGTAGAGGCGCTTGCGGACGAAATGTCCAAGTCGCTGGGCACTCTGAAGGCTTTAGCTGTTCGGGGCCAGAGACAGAAATATCTCTTGAGGCGCCAATGCAACTTTCTTAGAAGAGCTTTCGGCGAGGCATAAAGCTCGCGAGGCAGCGCTGGAGGAGGAGGTGAAGAACCTCAAAGCCGCCCTCCAGGCTTCGGAGCTCGAGGCCACTCTGGTACGGGCCGAGAAGGAGGCCTTGACCAAGGTGATTGTGGACGCGGGGGTCCGCGCCGTTGCTAGCTATAAGGCCGGACCGGAGTACAAGGAAGACTTGGAGCAGTATGGGGCCGGTGCTACCGAGTGGTCTCAATGCTGGGAAGAACTCGGAGAACAGTCTTCCTGGGTTGAACGCGGCCGGGAAGCCTTCGAGGCCGCTGTTCGGGAGTGCCGGCGTCGCACTCAGGATGCTCGCCTGGAAGGTGTGCAGTTCGCACAATTCCAGTCTGGGCGGATGTCTCCTTTGGATGACGACGCTGGTCCTTCGCAGCAGGCTCCTTGATCTTTCTTGTATTCTCCTTTTTGTAACCACGGCCACAAAAGGGGCTTGCCTATATATAAAAGAAAAACTTTTGTGAACGAAGTCTTTTGTTTGTGAGATCGCCATGTAGCTTCACTTTCTCTATCTTCTTCCTTTCATGATTGCTCCTGCTCGGATCGAAATCCGCTAGGCGCCGTAAGCATTGCATGTATAACGCAGACCGTGGAGAACCGTAAAGGGAATTCCGATCAGGTATGTATGCTAAATGCTTGTATGGCGTCAGGAGTTGGGAGAAGAGAGGTAGGATGCCGAAAAGAGGCTCTTATACATAATAAGCCTTAAGGTTAGAAACATGCCAGATCCTGGGATGGCTTCGCCACTAGGAGTAGTTAGCTTATATGAGCCTTTCCCGAGGACGTGGGTGACCTGATAAGGTCCTTCCCATTTGATGGCAAGCTTGCCTACTGCTCTTCGGGGGTCCTAAGCCGAACAGCGGCGCAGAACCAAATCTCCCACATTGAACCGCCTTTCCCGAACTCGCGCATTATAATATTGTGCGAGTCGTTGCTGATAAGAAACGAGGCGAATGCTGGCGTCGCTCTGTCGTTCGCCCAGCATGTCCAAGTTTTCTCGAAGAGCACGGTTATTGGCGGCTTCATCGAAGTGGGTTGTTCGGATGGTTGGAAGGGCTACTTCCAGAGGTACAACTGCTTCCGAGCCGTAGGCTAGGTGGAAAGGTGTTTCCCCTATAGCTACCCGAGCAGTTGTTCGGTGACACCAAAGGACGTTTGGGAGCTCATCGATCCACGATCCACCTGCAGCCTCCACTGTGGTTCGGATCCCGTGCAGCAATGTTCGGTTGGCATTTTCGACCAGACCGTTAGCTTGGGGATGAGCGACGGAGGTGAAGTGGTTGTAGATTCCGAGCTCGGCGCACTTCTGCTTGAAGAAGGTGCTGTCAAACTGTTTCCCGTTGTCAGACGTAATCACCCTGGGGACGCCAAACCTGCAGAGAAGGTTCTTCCATACGAACTTCCATGCGGCCTGTTCGGTGATTGTGGTAACGGGTTCGGCCTCGATCCACTTGGTAAAGTAGTCGATGGCGACAAACAGGAACTTCTTCCGCCCTTGGGCCTCTGGAAAGGGGCCCAAGATGTCAATGCCCCATCTGGCGAAGGGGCGCGGCTCAAACAGGCTGTGAAGCTGTTCGGCTGGCTGCTTGATGAGTACTCCGAACTTCTGGCATTCCGGGCATTTCCTGACGAAGGACATGCAATCCTTCTGAAGAGAAGGCCACCAGAACCCTGCTCGGATGAGGCTGCGTGCTAGCGTTCTGCCCCCCAGATGGCTTCCGCACAACCCCTCGTGGACTTCCTCTGTGGCAGCGAGGGCCTCCTCAGGGTTGAGGCAACGCAGAAGAGGTCTTGCAAGGGACCGCCGGTACAGCTTGCCTTCTATGAGGGTGAAATGCTGCGAGCGCATCCTGACTTTCCGAGCTTCATCCTGTTCGGGCGGAAGCTCGCCTCGGAGAAGGTACGCCAAGAGAGGGTCCACCCAACTCGAGGTCGGTGGGCCCGTTTCTATGGCGGCTACTTCAATCTCCGTGCTTGGCAAGGCGAGCTCTTCAATGAAGACAGAGCGAGAAGGGGTGATGTCACCTGAAGATGCCAATTTGGCCAGTGCATCAGCTCGCGCGTTCTGCTCCCGTGGAACATGTATAACCTCGAAGTATACGAGGCCCTCTGCCTGGCTCTTGACCTGTTGGAGGTATTGAGCCATGCGAGGTTCCCTTGCTCCGAACTGTCCGCTCACCTGGCTGGCGACCAACTGGGAGTCACTAAAGACTCTAAGCCGAATGGCCCCGAGGTGCCTAGCCATGCGGATACCGGACAGCAAGGCTTCGTACTCGGCGACGTTGTTGGAGGCTGGAAAGCGGAAACGGAGGGCGTATTGGAACTCTAACCCCTCTGGGGAGGTGAGGACCAAACCTGCCCCGCTTCCGGTGACACAAGAGGATCCGTCAACATAAAGCTCCCATGGGGGCTCGTCTGCCAACGGTGGATCCTGCTCGGCCGGAAGGGTGCATTCCGCCACGAAATCTGCTAACGCCTGCGCTTTGATCGCCGTCCTTGGTCGGAAGCTGATGTCAAACTCTCCCAGCTCGATTTCCCACTTAACCAACCTACCGGAAGCCTCCGGCCGCTGCAAGATGGATTTCAGCGGCTGATCGGTTAGCACTGTAACGGAATGGGCCTGAAAATAGGGCCTGAGCTTCCGTGCAGCCGTGACGAGAGCAAGGGCGAGTTTTTCTGCTCTGGGGTACCTCCTTTCAGCTTCTTGGAGGACCCTGCTGATGTAGTACACTGGATGCTGCGCCGCTCCTATTTCTCTAATCAAGACTGCACTGATGGAGTATTCAGTGACCGAGAGATACACGAACAGGGGTTCTCCGAGCACAGGCTTTGAGAGAACAGGAGGGGCTGCCAAATATGCCTTCAGCTCAGTGAAGGCAGCTTCGCATTCGTCAGTCCACAGTACTTGCCCCCCTTGCTTCGAGACGTTTTTAGGGCCTCGGAGCAACTTGAAGAAGTTAAAACTTCTTTCTGCTGCTCGGGACATGAACCTGTTCAGCGCAGCGAGACGTCCTGTCAGACGTTGGACGTCGCGCACTGTCTTCGGACTGGACATCTCAAGCACGGCTTGGATTTTTTCCGGGTTCGCCTCTATTCCCCTGTTTGATACGAGGAACCCGAGGAACTTACCCGACCGAACACCAAACGCGCATTTGGCTGGATTGAGCTTCATATTGTACCTTCGTAGAGTTGCGAAAGTTTCCTGGAGGTCGGAAATGTGGTCAGTACTCGGAAGTGTCTTGACCAGCATGTCATCAACGTAAACCTCCATGTTGCGCCCTCGATCTGCTGCTCGAACATCTTGTTGACCAGCCGCTGGTAAGTCGCGCCTGCATTCTTCAGACCAAAGGGCATCCTGGTGAAGCAGTATAAGCCTAGGTCTGTGACGAACGTAGTGGCGTCTTGATCCGGGGATGCATGCTGATCTGGTGGTAACCAGAGTAGGCATCCAAAAAGCTGAGGAGCTCGTGCCCGGAAGTAGCGTCCACCAGCTGATCAATGCGCGGCAACGGGAAGTTATCCTTGGGCGTCGCCTTATTAAGATCTTTGTAATCCACGCACACACGCCATTTGCCATTGGCCTTGCGCACGAGGACCACGTTGGAGATCCATCTTGGATATTGGGCTTCTCGGAGGAGCCCAACAGCTCGGCTCTTGACCACGTGATCCTGTATCACGGTCTGCCGTTCTCGGTTCACGGGTCGCCTCCTTTGCTGCACTGGCGGGATTCGTGGATCCAACCGAAGGCGATGCACCATGACTTCTGGGGGAATGCCTGGAAGCTCGTCATCAGACCAAGCGAACACGTCCAAATTGGCCAGCAGGAAAGCTGTGTAGCGTTGCTGCTCGGCCTCCGTCAACAGGGCGCCAATGTACAAGACGTGTTCGGGGTCGTCGTCCACTTGAATGGGGATTAAGTCTTCGGCAGGCGTCCCTCGGCTGGTTGAAGGCTGATCGGAAGCCGGAGGAGCCGAACAGCGAGTGGTTGCTTGTCTCTTAAGGAGAGGACATAGCAGCGACGAGACTCGCGCTGACATCCGAGCACTTCACCAACTCCGCTCGGAGTTGGAAACTTCATTTTCTGGTGGAGTGATGAAGGCACTACTTTGATTCGCCCGATCAGACCTCTGCCAAGAATAGCATTGTATCCAGGCATGTTGTTGATGACCAAAAAGTCAACAATTTTGGTCACAGCCTTCGGAGCCGTTCCCAAGGTGATCGGAAGGCGAATCCTTCCCATGGGCTGGACCGAGACTCCCGAAAAGCCAAAAAGTGGTGAGTTTACAGGGGTGAGTTGATCGGTTCGCAGACCCATGAGGACAAAACAATCGTAAGCCAAGACATCGGGGGCGCTTCCATTATCTACCAGAATTCGGCGCACATTACAGTGGTTGATGGTGGCCGAAACGACCAGCGCATCAGTGTGCGGGGTCGAAACCCCTACAAGATCTTCGTCCGAGAAGGTTATAACCTCCTCGGGCTGTGCGCGTGCGGGACTGGTAGGATATGGGGCCGGCCGAACAGTCGGAGGCCTGTCTACGACATGCACTCGCCTTGTGTAATCGCGTCGGCTTCGAGTGCTTTCTCCACCTGCGCCGAAGCCTCCCGCGATCACGTT
This sequence comes from Colocasia esculenta, assembly GCA_014218235.1. Taxonomy (NCBI): domain Eukaryota; kingdom Viridiplantae; phylum Streptophyta; class Magnoliopsida; order Alismatales; family Araceae; genus Colocasia; species Colocasia esculenta. Next base: position 22,427 of record JACBKR010001524.1, on the reverse strand, counting down.
GATCTCCTGCCCATTGGGCTCGTTGTTGATCGGCTGCTCGGGAGTGCGGTCTCGGCGTCGGGGGCGCTCTTCATTCCGGCGCACGAACCGTCCAAGATAGCCGCGCTTGATAAGGTCTTCGATTTCGTCCTTAAGCTGGCGGCACTCGGAGGGTCGTGGCCGTGGTCGCGATGGAAGCGACAGTACTTATTTTGATCGCGCTTCCGAGGGTCGGAGCGCATTCTCTGGGGCCACCGAACAAAAGCTTCATTCCTGATCTCAGCCAGGATTTGTTCGGGTGCCACGGTGAGGGGGGTGTAGTTGGTGAAGGGGCGCGGACGGCGCGGAGAATCGCCATTGCGCCGTCCTTTCTTCCGATCTCGATCGGAACCGTTGTCGGAAGGCCGCTTCTTGTCCGACTGCTCCCCCTGTTCGGCCCTACTCGCCGCCAGGCTCTCCTCGCAAGCTGCATGGCGCTGTGCGATGGAGAGTAGTTCGGCGAGGGTGGCAGGCTGCTGGACGCCGAGGGTCCTCTGCAAAAAACCGTCGCGAGTGCCCTGGATGAGGGCACTGGTGGCCAGAGGGACGTCCAGGCGCGAGATGCGAAGCGCCTCTGTTCGGAACCTCTTGACGAAGTCCCATAGTGCCTCGCCTTTCTTCTGGCGCACAGCCAGAAGAGAAGCCGCCGTTCGCGGCTGCGATCTCCCGCCAAGAAAGTTGTCCCTGAAGGACTTCTTCAGTTGGCGGAAGGAAGTGATGGAGCCCGCGGGGAGGGTTTCAAACCAAGCCCTAGCGGTTTCCTTGAGGGTTGCAGGGAAAACCCTGCACTTGGCCGCGTCCGATGCTCCGTGGAACACCATGTGCGACTCGAAGCCGTGGATGTGGTCGGCCGGGTCGGTTGTGCCGTCGTAGGGCGCGATGGTGGGCAGAGGGAGTTTGGAAAAGACTTGGGCCTCCAGGATCTCCCTGCTGAAAGGAGAGCGGAAGTCCAGGTCGTCTTCCGCCGGAGCCTTGCCCTCCGCACGCTGAACCATCGCGTCCATGCGGCGCTCGAGGTCGACCACACGCCTCAGGCGCCTGGCGAGCTCCTGCTCGGAGTTGGCGGGGCCCCCTCGCCCAGAGGCGTGGGAGTTGCCTCCTACGACCGATCGCGGCGGACGGGGGGAGATGATAGAGCGTCGGGGCGAACGCCCACAGCGCTCTGGTGCCCGCTCCTCCGACGGGGCCCGGTGAGACCGACGCGGCGACTCCGCCTGCTGCTCCTGTGGCGCCAGGGGGACGCGGGAGCGTCGATGTGACGATTCCGCCTGCCGCTCACGCGGCAGGGAAACCGCCGGGGCCGCTGCCCCCGCCAACTGGGCCTGCAGGGCGAGGCAGACGTCCGTCAACTGTTGCATTTGCCCCCGGAGCTCCGCTACTTCGAGGGCAGTTGTAGGTGCAACAGCCGGCGGTGCTGGGACGTCGTGGTTAGCACCAGCGGGGTCGACGACGACGTCACCAGGGGGGGATCGACGGCGAGAGTCCCCTCGTGACCGGCGGGACCTCGTCGCCCTGCTTCCTACATTCTGGTATGAAGATCGTCCTCGAGCCATGGCTGCGTCGTTTCCCACAGACGGCGCCAAATGTGGTGGTATGATCCTGTTTGGGCCTGAGCCAAACGGGCCTCCACTGAGAAAAAGGGGGAAGACGATCGCTGGTGAGGACGAAGGCCTGCAAAACCAGAAGAGGATCAGGAGGCCCGGTGAAGACCGGGGAAACCCTCCGATGCCTAAGTCAGTGGAGAGCTTATGAGGCAGGGGGTTTCGGAATGCGAGAATGTGTTCGCGAGAGGTAGAGAACGTACCGTTGCATGGTACTGTACCTGTGCCTTATAGGCGTTGGCGTAGAGGCCAACGCGTGTAACGTTAGGCAGATCGTGCCTGAAGAGGCGCCTTGACGCACGCGCATAACGGGAGGAGTTATGACTCCGGTGCCCGTTAGGCTGCCAGGCAGTTCACGCCCCTTGATGGTGGAGAACGTGGCCTGGGGCGGTTACAGCCGCATTATAAGCCAGGGAGCCTGTTCGGAACCCTTTGGGGATGCTTTCCGAGCAGGTGACCCACATGGGGGATCGAACCCACTGTTCGGTGATGTTGGGGGTCGCCCCGCGCAGTAAGTTTACTGTTCCTGTTCGGAACCTTTCTGCAAGTGTTCGGTTGCGGAGTAACAGACGACCTGCTCGGGGGCATACCGCCACAAGGCTTGACAGTGTCTGATCAATCTGGCAGTATTCTTGAGATCATGACATCGTCTTGGGATAAACATGACCCGTTGAGATGGGGCCACGTCAGTAGATAGGACGCGCATGGGCCGTAGTGGACCATTATGGGTATAGGCGGCCAGATTTGGCCACCACAATATATATATATATATATTGGAGCAATAAAGTGACCCGATTGAATTTATAAGGGAACATCATTAAGATCCCACTAAAATAAAATTCTAGATCAGCTACTGCGTCAACATAAAAAAATTTTGTAGACAACATCGGCTATCTGTCTACATAAACTCTGTCGATTGGTGCTTTGTAGACGGGTGCTTAGACAGCTTCTTAGCTATCTAGAAAACCTTTTGTAGATGGTTGTACACCCTCTCCGTCCTGTAGTGACTAGTTTCAGGTCCCTTACAAGATATGGACCCCAGAGCCACCCCAACAAGATCTGGCCGGTGGGAAGAGCAAAAACTTTCAGATATATCTGATCCCCTCAACATACATGGAAGCATTTTTTTTTTCTATTTGTGATTGCAGAGCTTAGGGTCAGTTTGGTTACACGTAAAACATTTTCCCAACGAAAAGATTTATCAAAGAATAACTTTTTCATAAAAATCAAAGACATAATTGTCCATGTGGTTCTCACATAAATGTTTTCCCTGAAAAGATTTTCTGACGTTAGTTTTCTTGTAAAACATTTTATGGAAATTATTTTCATACGTTTATTTGTGTGTAAACCATAATTCTAGATGCTTGTTATATTCTGCAGAGACACAGAGAAAGACAAACACATTCCCAATATTTGACTCAGATTTTAAAAAATTATCTTATTCCAGTGTAAGCTCAATGTAGTCTTTTTCTTAAGTATTCTTCTGATGTACTTTACTTTTACTTATCTACCATTCTCTACTAGATATAGTCTTGTGCAGATTCTCATTAATATAGTTTAATCTATTCATTATTTTTAATATATATAGTGCTATAATACAACATATCTTCATTCATTTGGCCATATCATTCATACCAAAAATGTGAATTATAAAATATTCTAAATAACTTCTTGAACAATCAATGATGCTTGTGCACATTACTAAGAATAAATTTAGCAAAATTATTATCAAAAATTGCAAGTGCCAAAGCCCAGTAAAAAAAATTTTGAGTTGCCCACACGCCATGAAGAAGTAAGTAACAAGTGCACCCTTCATGGGCCTGCATGCATGGTCCTCCACAAAACAATCAAGACGTACGCTGCTGTTCAACAACACCTAGAAAGCGGCCAAGTGTTTGGAATCGTGAGTGGATGCAGTACAGGGAGTACGTACTCTTCTCTCAGGCCTTGGCCTTGTGGATTTAATAGACGTACTTGCATGGTAGGCAAAGTGGGAGACTTCCGCCAATATAGTGTAGGATATGCCAGCCAACAATAAATGTCATATATATGGAGCACATATCGAAGTGAAGATAATACCGCGCGCATATATATAATCTGAACTATATAGATTCCTAGCTGATGAGGTATATATTCAAATGTAAAAGCCACGTACCTATATATATATAATATAAAATCCCAGATAAACGATAAGGGATCATATCCTACGCCTACGCCTACGCAGGCGTCCCGTACTCTTTGCCATCATCCGTGTAAGTGGTTGGTAACCGTGCATGGACCAAGTCACCCTCAACTCTCCTACATTATTCTCGACTGCAACCATGCATGTTCGTGTATATCCTGTACATATACCTGTTGCAACTTATCACAAATAAATAATGAGAAATTTATTGCACTTGTACATTATACTTTAAATGTAATGTGACTAAGTAATAATTTATGTGGCACCTCTCAAGAGGAGTGATAAAATGACAATCTAATTGTTAGATGCCATATGGACTTGTTACCTAATCACATTGCAGTCAAAGTGCAATAAATCTTTCTCGTAAATAATAGATAGAGGCAAGAGAAGAGGTCGTCAAGTTCTCCCTCATTGTTACTGCCTCTCCACGTCGTGTATATCCTGTACGTAACTCTTGTACTTCATAATCACATAGACTAATTAACTATTTGATTCTTGATCATGTCATATATGTGGGAGATTATTTTATTTTTATTCTCCCATTAATTTGGGAATGACGGTCCATGTGCCTGAATGGAACGACAATATATAGTTTCAACATGCCTTCTGAACATATTGACAAAAGATCACAAAAGATAGAAGTACCCAAACAAAATTCATTATAGCAATTAATAAGCGACATTATGTTGACCATCGCTTTCTGTTTACTAAAGCAGCCGAACATTGGAGTAAATCGCTTAAGTATTATTGTTAAGTAATTTATTCTAGATGATTAGCAAGCAGCAGATCATTTAGCATGCATAGAACAGCGACTCGAATGTTCACCGTGGCATGGAAGAGTTACCCTTGTATCAAAGTATAGAAATAGAAGTGTCTTAGTTATAACTTTTAGTCTATCCTATTGTAAATTATCATAATGGATTCTATGTAATGACTCTGAAATAGTAGTTGTAATAAAATTAGTGATTTGATCATGAATAAAATAATCAATAGATTATTAATATTATTTAATTACCTAATAATTTGTTGTTATTTATTTTGTTTACTCGCATATACAACTACCCATCTCAATATTCTACGTTGGGACGTGATATATCCCAATCTAACAGTTAGGTGACAAATAAGGTTTTTGTATCTTATATTTTTTTATCAAAATCAGATCGGATAATTAGATATTCATGTATCGTTTACAACTTAGTCTCAAGACGTTCCTTACTGATGCCATCTACTACTTGGAACCCCCCAACATGCGTCCCCCAAGCCTTCAACTTTTTTCAACAGCCATTAGCAATGGAGTTCCTGATTTCCTGCGGAGCTTTAGAGGGGAACTGCAGAGCATTGATTACAGTTAATGTTGTCCCCCTCTATCCACAAACCTTGTATATTAATGTAACATCTCCATTGAGCTGCTGCTTCAATGGCGACGGGAATCGCCTCTACCTCAGCTTTGATTAAACTTTGCTTGGCCTCAGATCATATGCTTGTACAGTCTATGCATCTGATTTTTGTCCTAATTTTAGCATGTGTCCCTCCTAAGTGACAAATCAGGTCTTTGTTTATGTTTTTTTCTTGAGTTTTACCCTGTCAATCACTTAACACTCTTTGAAGGTTTTCATTGAATCTCTTACATATATATATATTCCCTAAGTTGCGCATATGATTATCTAATCATTTTTTCTGAAACTTTCACTTTTGAATTTTTCAGGGGGTGATTTGTAAGAGACCTATTTTAAAAATATACTTTGAACAATAGTAACATCAAAATAGCCATTAGTCACTTAATTTGCTAGTTTAAAAATGACGTATATATCCACCATTATTGGACGACAATGGATTACAATGGGTGTACCGAGGTGCAAGTGGTGGTTATGTACGAACAATTGTTAACGAAGATATATATGATTTTAATTTTTTAATCTCTACAAATAAATATATTTTATTATTATTATTATTATTATTATTTAATCCTTAAATCAAACCTCGCATTTGTTCTTGTTGATCTCTGCTGTTAATTAACTCTGTAACCTGCAGAGTACAACCTACTCTATCCTACTTAAACTAACAGAACATGAGAAAAAGACTACATTGCATGCATGGCACAAAAAGATACAATATCATTTAACATAGTTAATTGCATGAAACTGATCGATCATTATACAATTCCATGACATTGGAGAAGGTATATATCCGGCCCCTGATCTCCATGCATATTATTCCATAACATTGAGATGCATGCGATCTCATTATTATTATATATTCTTCCATGGCATTATATATTTATGAACTAGGTAGCTAGCGCCGATGCGCAATCTCTTATACACCAGCACTTCAAATCGCGGCAGTGGCCGGTCTTGTATCCATGGGCTTGACATGATTCCTTGCAACTGAGGGCGAACACGCAGATACCCGTGAAGAAGCCAGGTAGAAATGCACATTCTGCTTGCGGCCGCACCTGCTCCTCACCTGCAGTGGCAACTCATTCATCACTACCTACCATCTTTTTCAAAATATACCTTAAGAAATGATAGAAGATGCATGGTCAGTAAAAAAAAAGCTTAATTTGGAGGTTGACGGTGAGGGGAGAGAGTGGCTAATTCAAAATTAGAAATGCTTATTAGCTTATTAGCTTATTACTCTACAAATAAATGCATGGTCATTATTCAAACTTTCTATATATTACATATTAATCTCTCAATGGACACATGTCCGTTATAACATATATATATATATATAATATTATATTATATAATATATATATATCGAAATAATTATATTTTAAAATCAAATCAAATCAAACAGATTTTATTCAATTTGATTCGGTTTAAATTAAATATACTCAAACATCTATATGTTTAACATATTAATCTCTCAATGGACACATGTCCGTTATAACATATATATATACGCTTGACGCATAATAAATGTGACATATCTTTTGTATTCAAGAAAATCTAGAGCAAAGACACGGGGTAAAGAGTTCAGTTTAAACAAAAGTTTTGCAGAAATGATCTGAACAAATCTAGATGAATATTTTAAATATAATATATGTGAGCTTGTCAGAAGAATAATAAAATAATGACACTTAGATGATAATGTTAAAATATTCATTCAATCAACACAAAGTTATTTCAAGCATGATAAGCAAACAATCTTATGGAAGTTTTTGAACTAGAGATTACAAAAAGGGCTTAAGTATAAGATTGTTAGTGAAGTCGGATAAACGAGTTAGCAATTCGACTCTAGAAGAGAGTAGTCATGAGTCAAAGACATGGAAAGATTTGACTTCACAAGAATGTATAATTCAACTTCAGAAGAAAGTCTTAATGAGTCGGAGTCAAAGAAGAATTCGACTTTAGAAGGAAGTATAATTCGACTTCAGAAGAAAGTGTAATTCGACTTCAGAAGAAAATGTAATTCGACTTCAGAAGAAAGTCTTCATGAGTCGGAGTGGGATTTCTGAAACAGTCGAAGTTAAATTTCTGAAGCATTCGAAGTTGAGTTTTCTGAAGCTTTCGACTGTATGAGTCGAAGTTGCCAGTCGAATGATGTATAGTAGTGTGGACTTAGAAAATTTTCTGGTTAGTTGACTTCGATTCTAAGGGAGTCGGAGATGATAGTTAGAGTCATAAGTCGAATTCAGTATGACACAGAGGGAGTTTGTGGACTTCGAAAATTTTCGAGATAGAGTTTGTCCAAGATATTTTTTTTGTGATAAATAAATATATATTTAACTTGTAGAAAGTCTTTTAAAGATTTTGTCATGGCAAAACCATGATATTATGGTAAAGTAAAATCTTAAATTTTCTTAGGGGTAGTTTCTCAACAATTCTCCCCTTTTTGTTAATGACAAAAACTTTTAAAAAATAGATAGTGAGCATATTTGAGAATATATATATATATAAATTTTGTCTTACTTTCTTACTACTTTCTCCCCCTTTGTGGCATTAACATAAAAGATAACAAAACACAAGAGAGATATATAAGAAGCAAGAAGGAACATAAACTGCATTCATAAAGTTAAAGGAAACAAGTACAACACATAGAGTTTATGATTTGGACAGAGAACTTGGTAAATACAAAGAGCGGTGATCTGATTGAGATAGGGTTTGATATGAGCCCACATCTTCTCCTCATTTTCATAGAAGTTTTCAAATAGACTACTATCAATGTTGTAGTTGGAACTGATGGAGGGCAGCTTGCTATGAGATTTGATATGACGTTTATGGTACCAGACAAGCTTGTTGTGGTAATGTTTCCTGCTCAAAGTTTCTCGAAGGTGAACAAACTTCCTAGAGGCTGCTAGATGAAGCAATTCATGCATTGTAATATTCTAGTGCAAGCCTGAGACATAGCTGTTTCCTTAGCCTTGAAATATATTAAGTACCTTTCTTCCCATTTGAGACCAATGGTCTTTCTTAAATCCTTATAACTCTTTGACAGAAAAAGGTAAAGAGATGGGCAAAGCAAATTACCTAATTATCACTTTAGGAGGGATATTTTATGCAAAAAACCTAATTATTTTATCTTGAGGCTAGTAATTAGGTGATAATCTTAAAGCTGACAAGATGAATTTTGTAATTTTATTGTAGATCGTTAAGCGAGGAGATAAGAGAAGGTAGCAACTACTACTATTCCTATGTTGTTGCTGCTACGACTACTACTAAGAAAGTTGGAAACAGAGCTTCACCCATTTGTTGGGTATCGTTGTCTTCTTCTTAAGGTACTTTAATACCTAAAAGGTCCCAGGAGACGCCCAACTCATCATCAAAGAGGTACTTAATACCAACTATTAGATTCTCCCTTGATCTGCATACATTTGAGTTGGATCCTCATGTTAGTTTCGCAATTTAAAACAATGTGATCAATATCCGCATGTTGGATTTACTTCGGATCTAAATCCTAACTATTGGATCTAAGTTTGGTAAAAGTTTGACGATTGAATTCGCTCCCGATCTACATTTAATCAAGATCCAACTGTTGAATCTACTATTAATAGACTCGACTGTTAGATTTCATTCCGATCTAAAATCCGACCGTTGAATTCACTCTAGATCTATGTACATTGAATTAGTTGGTTTCGCACCCAATCTATAAGAATCTGATCAAGATAACGTTGGATTTGCTCTAGATGTAAATTCTAACCATTGGATTTAAGTTTAATGAAAATATGACAGTTAGATTCGCTCCTAATCAACATCTCATCAAGATTTGATCGTTGAATTTATACTATCAATGGAAATACAACCGTTGGATTTTACACATATCTGAAGTTACCTTTGGATTCATTCTCGATCTATGTACATTTGATCACTTAGGTTTGCTCACAATAAAACAATTTGATCAAGATACGCTCGTTAGGATTTTTCTAGATCTAAATCCAAATCGTTGAATTTAAGTTTAATGAAGATATGACGGTTGGGTTCACTCTCAACATATACCTGATTAACATCCGACCATTGAATCTATAGTTAATTGGAATTCGACTTTCAGATTCACTCTCGATCTATATATATCGACCGTTGGATTCACTCTCCATCTATATACATATGATCAATTCAGTTTGCTACCAATGTATAACAATCTAATCAAGTTTCGAAGTTGAATTCGCTATGGATTTAAATTCTAATCGTTGTATTTAAGTTTGATCAATCTAATGATTATATTCGCTCTCGATCTAAGTTTGGTTAAGATCTGATTATTGAATCTACTATCAATGGAAATTCTCTCGTTGAATTTCATCTCGATCTCAAATTTGACTATTAGATTCACTCTCGATCTAAAATCAATCGATTAGTTACATAAATAATTATAATATAATATATCATAATGTAAAATATAAATTTCAAATAATAATACTTGGGTATATTTAGGGGTGTCAATGGGCCGGGCCTGGGTCGGGTCCGTGTTGGCCCAGGCCCAGCCCGGTCTTTGATCGTTCAGCCCAAGCCCGGCCCGGCCGGACGAGGGCCCGATTTTTTGAAGCCCGGCCCGGCCCGGAAAAATAAGGTAAGGCCCGGCCCGGCCCGATTTTATTTTTTAAAGATATTTTTATTATTTTTATTTATTTTTATAATAAATTTAGTGTTCATTTAATCAAAATAGTATCAAATAAACATTAGACTAATCTAGATACACATATTTCTAGTTGTTACAAATATAAAGTAAATGCTAAGTCATTAAATATAGTTTCACAACACAATTTTCAATCCAAAATTAAAGAATATTAGAATTATCACTGTGTTACTTATTTTAAAAATAAATAAATACCGGGCCACCGGGCCGACTGGGCCGGGCCGAGCCAAGCTCGAGCCCGGTCCAATCTTACTCCGGGCCGGGCTCAAAATTAAAAAAAAAATGTTAAAATGTCCAGCCCAAGCCCGTGTAAAACCGGGCCGGGCCACTGGGCCTTCGGGCCAACCCGTCCCAATTGACACCCCTAGGTATATTTAACAATTTTAATAATTAATAAATAAGGATAATATTTTTAAAATAAAGTTTTCTCACATGTATATTCATTAAACAAATATAATATATTTACAAATACTCAAACGGGGAGGTAGCTGGGAGCATCATTTGGGAATGGTTGAGTTTGCCTACAATAATAGTTATCATACCAGTCTTGGGATGGCACTGTATGAAGCTTTATACGGCCGACCATGTAGAACCCCACTGAACTGGCATGAAGTGGGTGAAAGGTAGTTAGTGGGTTCCTGAATTGATTCAGCAAACCACAGAGGTAGTGAAACTTATTAAGAAAAATTGCAGGCAGCTCAAAGCAGGCAAAAGAGCTATGCGGGTAATCGGAGGAGATCACTTCAGTTTGAAGTGGGAGAATTTGTTTTTTTGAGAGTTTCCCCAAGTAAAGGCATTATGAGATTCGGTAAAACTAGGAAGTTGAGCCCGAGATATGTGGGACCTTTCCAGGTGATTGAAAGAATTGGGGAAACAACTTATAAGTTGGATTTGCCAGCTGATTTTGCGGATGTCCATGATATTTTCCACGTCTCTATATTGAGAAAGTATATTGAAGATCCAGCTCAAATAATCAGTTACCAAGGTGGTGACTTGAAGCCAGATATGACTATGCCAGAGTATCCAGTACAGATCACTGGTCGGAAGATAAAGAAACTGCGGAATAAAGAAATTGAGCTAGTTAAAGTGAGATGGGAAAATAGATTGGGAGGTGAAGATACCTGAGAGTTAGCCAATGAGATGGCTAAAGGATATCCCTATCTGTTTGAGTAGGATTTGATGTTTCTTTTTAAATGATAGTACTTGTAAAGAAATATGTATTAAAATTATGGTATTTGAGTTGTGTTATGAATTTCGAGGTCGAAATTTCTTTTTAGATGATAGTAATGTAACGTCGCGCATTTTTCGGATCCATGTGGATCCTTCGTTTAGTGTTGTGGAGGTCATACGTTGACCAATGTGGCTCGAGAATGGTGTGCGCGCGTGTGTATGTGCCTTATCGAGCTGTTAGTATAGGTTATAGCACCCCTTGGGTTTCATCCTGTCATCGCGACAGGAAGGGCTGTCGCGTTCTTGAACGCGACAGAGCGCTGCGTCGCATTCTTGTGACCGTCTCTAGCGCTGGACGTGTGCATGTGCGCCACGTGGCGGGCATTGGGGGTGTTAAGTTCAGGAAGGCGACACCCTATTGCGTCGCATTCAGGTGGCGACGCATCGCTGCGTCGCGTTTCAAACCGCTGCAGGTTTTTAAAGAACCCCAGCCGGCATAACTCACACACATTCTGCTCGGCCGGGGGAGGAGCTATTGAGGGTTTCTCGTGTGATTTTGGGTGGAGAGCTCGGTTTTCGGTGAGCTCTCGCTGTAAGGAGCTCACATGAAGAGTGAGGATCGCCAAGAAAGCATCATACCGCGCGTTCTTCGCAAAGGTAGGTGAATTCTCCCCGTTCCGGGGCGATAATCGGGGGAATCGTAGGATCGATCAGTTTAATGTTTTATTCATGCTAGATACCATGCCTAGGCTTTCATTAAAGCATGTAAATGACGAATTAAGGGTGATTTGCATGAGTTTTGGGGTGTTTGGAAGGAGAGAACCCGATTAGGGTTTTTCCCCTGCTAAGGCGACAGGGTGTACTGTCGCGATCAGAAGGCGACGTGTCGACCCGTTGCGTTCATGTCCTTAAGGTGACATGTCGGGCTGACGCCTTCTGAAGGCTACCCAAGGGCCTGTCGCGACCTCAGTCGAGGGCTGTGCGTGTACATGGCTTACGTGATGTGATTATCCGATTATCATGGTTTAATGTGTTTATTAATATTAAGCGGTGCATTGGCACTTGTAGTGCACTGAGTGCACGTGGTTTCTGAGACTAGCATACAGAGTACATAGTTAGCTAGTCATATATATGGCTGTGTGGTGTTCATGCGAGCACTGTTAGTTTCACGTGTAGTGAACCATTGTTACGAGAGGTTTACGTGACGTTTCACGTGGTTTGTGTGTGACGTGCACGTGGTTTGTGTGCGTGGAGAGTAGTACGACGCCTACCGTGGTTACCTCTCCAGTTGGGTGCCCAAGTTCTCTGTGAGCTAGGCTGTTAGCTCGGGGCTTTGTCTCGGTACTTGTGTTGTACCGTCGAGGTCTGTGTCGTCTGACCTGGAACCCTCACTCCTTTGCTTGAGTTGTACGTCCGACTGACGGAAAGACGACAGTGGGACAATGACTCTAGTGTTTGTTTTTAGTCACTTGTAGCGCGCTCGTAGTTGGGGGTACGGACACCAGTAGTCGACACTAGTCCCCAGCTAGTCCTTTTCCAGTGCCTGACTCTAGCGAGCCCAGGCCAGGGTCTCTAGAGGTGCCAGGCATGGGCCTGCAACCGTGTGGTACGCAGGTGGTGGTGTTTAGTCGGTCTCCAAAGTTGCTTGACCTTTTCACGTGGAGCGGTAGCTGGACCTTTCGTCCTTGGCTAGGAGACTAAGAGGTAGACCTGTGTTAGCTTGTCGAGTCAGTCTCTAGTGTCACGAACCAGCTCACGTGGCTCGTGTTTGGCTATCTCTACTTTAGCTCGTACACTTGTACTGGTTTTCCAATTAATTATTACAGTTGTTTTACCTAGTCAGCAGACGGTGAGTACTTTTACAGCTTTAATATCCTACTTAGCTGTTCTATAAATTGTTGGTACTGTTTACTGCTTTCGTACCTGTGTTTTGGTTTTGCTCGGTGTTGGGGGAGTTCCCTACTGAGCCAGTGACTAGTGAGGCTCACCCCTACCCCCACAGGTGAGGGCGAGGAGGATGTTTCCCTACCGTCGTCCAGTTCGGAGCCGCGTCGTAGCGGTGCGGGGTCAGCACCTCCAGTAGTGTAGTTAGTTTGTCTACTTTCTTCTGTTGTACCTCGGGGTATGCCCCAGGCTCTTGTACCTTATTTTATGTTGTTAAATGTGGCTATGTAAACTTGTGATATATATATATATATATGAAATGGTGTGTTCCTTTGTATTTTCACGGACTATGGTGTGGTATCCCTTCCGAGGCTTCGGCCCGTTCGCGGGAGACAGACTCGGGTCAGGCTTGTTATCGGTCTAACGGGCTTGAGCGAGGCATTCCATCACATATATTCTATTTCAACTAGAGATATTTGTTAGCAATTGTTCGTTCTTAACTATTTTCACGGTTGCGATGGTGTCGGTAATTATATCTATATATATTATAGAAGAGACACTTGAGATTTTTCGTCCGGTCCAATTCTTTCTTCCGGTTCAGTGATGCCTTTTAATTTCATGCCTATTTAATTAACATTAATGGATGGTCTTGGATCTGCACTCTCTTGAGGTGATTCTTGCCTTTCCAGTTCCTATTAGTTACAACGCGAGGATGAAGGTTTGGACGTCGATAACAACACTCATTATCATCATCTTCAATTTCTTTACCAAAAGTCTCTGAATCTAATCTTGCACTCGACATGAAAATATTTCAGCTTTAGTCAATTCAGCAGCCTGCCAAACTGCTGCAACATCTTGAATGTTAGAACTTCCTAGTTCCATTGTGGAGCTGACAATAGCTAGAGTATGACTTGTTGTAAAAATAACGTGGAGTAGGGCACAATCATGGCAAAAATCGATACATACATGTGCACGCAGAACTATAGTAAGCAGGTATATGGAAATAGTTCAAATAACAACAACCAAAAGGTCAAATACATGAGATTGATTACAGTAAAGAACATGCTAAAATTAGGCAGAAACGAATGTAGTAGAAGCGTCTCTAAGAAGACTCCCTTTAGAGAAGATATCACCCCCACAAGAATATACGTCTTGTAAGACGATCTCCTCCCAGAATACGTCTACCACCACGAGATTGGAAACTGCACTTGTAAACAATGCTACACTAAACTTAATCCTCATCTACAATAAGGGAACAGATGTAGTTCATCGGACACCGGTGAAGTGCGATAGTGCAGCCAAACTGGGATGCAGCGTCGCCGCCGGGGGAAGGTGCAGTCGGCGGGACAAAGACGTTAACGTTACCAATGGAGTGAGAGAGAGAGCGGTAGGACGGCGAGCGGTTCCTCACTGAAAGAGTCGAAAAGATGCTTTTTGTGTCGGGTAACTGTGATTAGGAAACCTAATCACTATATCAAGCGCCTAATGCCCACGTAGACCAAAACAATGGGCCGGTTCAAAGATCGGGTCCAAAACAGCTCCAAACTCTCCAAGAAAGGCCCAAAATGCAAAAAGAAGAAGTAAAAAGGTGCCAAGTCAAGCCATCTAGACCGCATAAATCACACACGCACACTCGCCCAGCCCGGCGACGCATGTGTGTGATATGATCTAGCATAACCCCGCCATTGTCTATAAGACATAGTCTCATGGACTCTAGGGGTTATGAAGTCCTTAATTCCTTAGGGGTATCCCATGTGGGACTAAAGACCCGACATATAAGGACAAACTAGCACAACTTTTGATGTACCTTTTACTTCATCAACCTTGAGTTTTACCTTTCTTTTATTTTCCCCCTTAACACCCTTTATATTTAACATGACTCTATCTCAAGGGATTAGGAGAGCAATCCGGAGGGATAGGTAAGCAGATCTTTACATCTCCTTTGCAATTTAGACGTGAAATAAATTTTTGCCATCCCGATGATGAGCTGCCTGACGGAGACTGTAGCAGCTCCTTTGAAGTGCCCTCAAGAGCATCTCTGTAGGAAGCATGTGAAAGATCCAGGCTGCAGTCGTTGATAACTATTAGACATAAGCAGTACATATACATGTGATTTACTGCTAGCTAGATAAAAGAGGAGATTAAAACTTACCATTCATTGTTACAGTAAGCTAATTAGGGGCCAGACACGATGCCATAGGGCCATGAAATTTTAGGCAAAATCTTTCATATATATTATATTTCTCAATTTTGGTGCTGCCACGTGGCAACACCAGGACAATTCTAAACCTTCTTGTAATCACAGGGATTGGCTTCCCCTCGACACGGACATGGATATCAAATATGATAGCGTAGGAAAAAGGATGTGATCGCCACCTAGATAAGTTGCCTAATGATGCAGAAAGACAATGGCTAACTTAAACTAGGAAAGAGGAAGAGAACAGGAAATTGACCTGGTGTCGCGGGTCGTCATGGCTGCCGCGTCTCTAGTGTCGCGTCCGTGGAAATCGACGCGTCTTTGTCGCGTCACCCTAGGCCGTCGCGTTCTCTGAATGCGGGAGATTTGTTATTGTGATCTTCTTCTAGTCCTCCAGCCGGCCAGAGTACCAGAGCTTCTCGTAGATTTTGTTTGCTTGCCTGCCAATCAAAGGAAAACACAAAGAAAAGACCCTATTAGAACATGTAAAGTGTAATATCTATTCTAAAAGACGAAGTGAAGATGGAGATCATGGTGGGAACGCACCTGGGGTGGTTTTAAACCCCTGTGGGTGTGGGGAAACGTGGGTGGATGGTGGATGTGCTCTATTTAAAAAGAACGTAAAAATGCATGTAGAAATGGAAAAGAGGAGGAAAGGGAATGAGCCCCATTAGGGCGACTTCTTGGCGTGGATGCAGCTCCAACGATGTGCAAAGAGGTCCAGGAGATTGCTGAAGTCGCCCTCTTCACGTTCCTTGCTCCATTGATGGTGAAATGAGTGAGTTGTGAGGAGTGGAATGTGAAGGGAATGGAGGGAATGAGTGGCTGCGTGGCTAAGTCTAGTTCAGAGGAAATTTTGGCAGCCCTTCGGGGTGATCATGAGGCTCCCCTCGTGATGAGGGGGCCTTCCTTATATAGAGCTTGGAGTGAGCAAGTTAGGTATTATCTCCCCAAAAGGTTTAGAAAATAAAAAATGGGGGATAAAGCTCTATCAAAATCGGGTGTAGAGTCCTTAGGGGAGCTTAGGAGAGTCCCTAGGGCCAAGGATCCGTCCAAAGGGGTTGGGATAACCCTCTTAGACCAAGTCAAAGTGCATGGGAGGATAAATAGGGTGTGGTTACGGAGGCCAGAGATCTCGGACATTGTCGCGTCAGATCGTAGGGTCGCGACTAGAGATGCGACGGTGCGGGGGACGCGACAGCATTGCCCACGTGCATGGATAATGCATGGGCTGTCGCGGCGGCCCAACCCGTCGCGACTATAGTCGTGGGCCACGATGCGTCGCGACAAGGAATCCGAATTATCTTGGATTATTCTCTCTAACCACATGATTAAAATAGGAGTTATATTCCTCTAGGGACTCTCAAATGATTTATTTCGGGATGTCAAGGTATTTTAATGGATTAATGGGCTCAAATCAAGGCAAGTGATGGGCTCAAGGTGAGTGACCAATTAGGGGCCCACTAAGGTAGCAAGAAATGCGGTTCAACCCATTAGTCATAATCGGGTGTCTACAGATTGCCCCTCCTTGGCTTCTACTTTGCAGGGGAGCGAAGCGGAAGTGGTGTGGAGATGTCATGAAGTGACGATGGAACGAAGAAGACGCGGAGCGGACTAAAAGTGGAAGCCAAGGTGAACCCATGTTAACAACTAAGCAGGCAATTGGAATCCTGTGAAAGCCCTGAGTCGTTGTTCGAGTAGAATGCAAAAAAGCACAAGTTTGGACGAGGGAGAGAAAAGAGGACGATCAACCCCTCGATTGAGAGGTACCCTAGCGGATTGGCCTCCGAGTTTCGTTTGGAAGGACATGTGCGTGCCAGGCAGGTAACTCATGACTCTGTCCTGGGAGCGGTTCGCAACCAAAACGGATCAAAGGAAAAAAGGAAAGTTTGAATAAGGAATCCAAACAGGCAAATTCTTGTCAAACTGACGGAAACAACTCACTCGGAGGCAAACCTTCCGATTCGGAGTGGAATTGGATTTCTTGCTTGGAATTTGAAGGACGATTGGGCACTCAACAAGAGCTCATCAATGGTCTAAAATGAGTCAGTAAAGCTCAAAGTCCTACATGATGCATGTTGGGCTAAAGTAAAAGAAATTACCAAAACGAATGCAAAGAAAAAGAAAAAAATAGAAAATATATCAAGGATAATATTGCTTAGCCAGATAAGAACAGGTCAAGAGACTACCTACAACCGCAGTGCAGGCCTGAATCCATCGTCCATGTGCTTAACTAACTCAACGGCCTATCCAACGATTAACAATGTGTACCTAGATCATCATTGTTTTTGGTAAAGGGGAACTCAAATCCCAGAACACATTGAGAACCAGCCGGTCCTTGAAATGATATAATAGATAGGATATCATATAGTAATGCCGGAGTAGGGTAGAGATACAATACATGACTTACCTGTGACGACATTTCCTGACTTTTTTGAATCATCCATGAGAAAATAAGCATAATAATCACAAGATGACAGATGAGTTTAATGAACATGGTCAAAGAAGCACATACCAAGCACAAGCAGGAGAAATAAACATTTGGGTATAAACGCGACGCACCCATTGACCGCGACCTTGTCGCGTCGCAGCGCCCTGTTGCGACATAGTCGCGTCTGATCGCGGCGTCGCGACTCGGACAGAGTCCTAAAAACGCAGAAAAAACGGGACTTAGACTTATCCTAAGACATCTAGACTAACACTAGGACTCCTAAACCTTCCTAGACTTATCCTAACTCCTAGTTGCGGGATTAGAGTGGGTTTCTAACTCTTAGGACTTATAAATAAAGGGTTAGGGGGCTAATCCCGCAGCTAAACCCCAGGCATCCTCTGCTCCCCAAATTCAAGCTCTTTTCCTTCTCTTGCAACCATGAAGAGGAACTATTCGGCGTTTGCAGAAGATATCCCCGCTTACTCCGGCCCAAAAGCTGCTAGGGAGACGCATGCTGATCTGAAGTAACTCTCCGCCATCCCGGGGCACATCTACGCGCGCCCGGATCATCAAGTAAGTGTCTTTTCTTCCTGAGATTCTGCACTTTCTGCATTGCTCTACTTTTTCTGCTCTGTTTTGCTCTGTTTCGCTCTGTTTTGCTCCGTTTTGTTCTTCTCTTTTCTCCTCTTTTCCTTACGTTCTTCATGCTCTTCTTCCATCTCAGATCCTCCCTGGCCAACGGCGATTCTCAAAGATGCCATGGCTGGTACCCATGCTCGAATTACTGCCGCCCGCGTCTATTAGCCACTTGAAGGAGTGGGGGCTATCCACCATCTTTGTACTAGCCAAAAACTACAACAAGTTGGTGCATGTGTGGGAGAGTGTTACAGCCATGGTGGAGCTATGGCATCCACAGACCAACTCGTTCATCTTCTCTGAATTCGAGGCGACGATCCTCCTGGAAGAGTTGGAAATCATGCTCGGCCTCCCACGCTATCAAAGGGGCGAAGAGTCGGCCCTCTCCTACACCGTAGAGCAGATCAACTCCTGGAGCATTCTGGCGTACATTACCACAAAGAAGAACGATCTCTACTCCATGACCAGTGGTATGCATGTTCACCTTCTCCCAATTTCTCAATGGATTACTTCCCAGTGTAAGCGGAAGACCACGAACTACACTGCCATTGCCAAGGCAGCCGTCATATGCATTTGCGGCGTCATACTCTTCCCGTAAGCCGACGGTGCCATCTCCTTTGGCAATCTTAGCATCATTGACTCCATCTCCGAAGGTATGAAAATTGGGCAAGCCGTCCTGGGTTTTCTATATGCTGGCCTGACCTCTGCAGCACTCGGGGGTCCTTTCTACGGATCGGTTGTCGCCCTTGAACTATGGATGGGGATGCATATCCAATTCCGGGCGGTGGAGGACCTGACCATGGAATGCAAGACAATGCTGACTGAATCACCCACTGGCGTATGTGGGCGGATGGCTTCACATGAGCCCTCGGACGTGGTGCAAAACAGCTCAAGTGAAGGGCATACATGCATGGCGCCAATACCTCCGAAGTCTGACCGTGGCGGATTTTGACATGCGCCCACGATTCATGCACGGCCGAACAATTCACCTTCCTCAATGTACCGGGCTCGCCTTGAGGCTGCTAGGCAATGGGGCGCTAGTTTCCTACAACCCAGATCGCTGCCATCTCCAATGCAGTGCGGCTCGCACGGTGGTTCAACTTCTATCACACTTCCCACCTATCCAAGAGAGGAAGAGGGGCGATACACAGGACGAGCGCGACATGCGCAGCGCGGTTGTCCATTGGGAAGGATGTGCAACGAGTGCGATTCAAGCTGAGGTGGAGGAGGATGACGAAGCAATCGCGGAATACATTGAAGCTTTGAAGAAACTTCAGCCTGGGGGAGGGAACAATTGATTTATTTTATTTGATTTGTAGGCCAGATGGTAGTTAAGAAAGCATTTGAAAGTATTGCTTGGTTGTTTTTAGAATGGATTAGGGAGTGTAAAGACTTTGAATATGAATGAATAAGAATGGATTTTCTGTGCAATGCAAGCGCTCTGTTGATGACGCGATGGTCAGGAGTGTCACCTTTATGTCGCGGCCGAGCGGTGCGTCGCGACTAGGTCGCGACGTCGCTTCATGACGCGACATGAACGCGACGGCGCGCTGCGTCGCGTCATGAACCGATCGATTCAAAAACAAACGGCCCCTTTCCTTCTTCTTTTCCGGTTTTCAAAAACCTTGAACCTTCAGACCCTTGAATCCTTCCCCTAATTTCCCTACATTCCAACCTCCTTGCTAGCCCGAAACACAACCCAAACAACCTACATTGCGATGGACGGCGGAAAAGAGACCGGCGAGGGCTCATCGCGGGGAAGCGCCATGCGGAGCGTCGGTACTCATGACGACGGGTGGAAAGGCCCCCGGTCGAGGAGGAGATGCCCGAGATCATCATGGGAGAGGAGGATGAGGAAACGACTCCGACCATGAGCGGGAGGAGAAGGGAAGATACGGGCCAAAGCGATGAAGTCGGTAAGTATTGTCGACCCTAAACCTTGAATGATGGTAGTAGAGAGATCCACGGAGCCCCTGGAGGGCGAATGTAGGGCGAGAGGCCCATGAAAACGAGGATCAAACAAAGAGGGCTCCGGCCGGTTTGAATCTGAGAACACGTCAGCACGACCCGTCGCGACATGGTGTCGCGGCGGGGCGTGGCGTCGCGAGAGTGTCGCGACGTCTAGGGCAGACGCGACCTTATCGCGGCCTATGAAGGTGATGCAATAAGGTCGCGGTGGCCCGCACCGTCGCGATAAGGTCGCGACTGCAAGAGCTGTCGCGACTCTGACCGAACACACAAATAAACCTGAAATTGAACTTGAATGAATCTTTGCAGGGTGAAATGAGGGCTCGAGTGTCTCGACACTGGTGCTGGCTGCCTTCCTGGCCCTTCCCCCTTTTCAGCGAGAGAGAGTAGAGGAGATGGGGTTCGGGCAGATTTTTAGGATTGAGAGGATGAGGGTGGACCCGGCCCTCACCCAGGCCCTGCGTAGCAGGTGGGACACGGAGGAGTGCCTTCGCGTTCCCTTGGGGCATATGATCCCCAGCCTAGAGGATGTGAGCCGAATCATAGGGCAGTGTGCAGCGGACGGTGGCGAGGCGCGAACAGCAGCCGACAGCGGCGCAACGGACTGCGGTCGGCGACGGTGCGCACCGAGCACGCCGGCGGCGGGGCCCCTTTGGTGGTTCGGGCGACTGTGCTCGAGCACGGCAGTGGGTGCTCGGGCCTTCGGTGGCCAGACGCGACTGCGGCGGCGACCTTGGAAGGGCCGCGACGACGACCGAGATAGCGGCGCAGGGGCGTCGTGCCAGCGGAGTCGAGGTTCCTGGAGGCGACGGACGGCGATCGCTTAGCAGTGGGCTCCGGCGAGGCCATCGACGCACTTGTGGGGGGCTTTTTTTGTTATTGTCCCCCCTTTTTTTGTGTTTTCTGTTGTGCCGCCGGCTGTGAGCCTCTGGCGATGGTGAAGCTCCGGCGATGGGCCGGGAAAACAAGGGGTTTGCATAGGGGCGCCGATATGGGGCTTGTATGCCTTCCCCTCCTCCGTATTCGTCCCTTTTTTGCATGGGGGTACAGGGTCCAAGAGGGGGAAAACCAGTGCTATGTCCCTTGAGGCCAGGGGGCCCTCTTGTACAGGGGAACGCCTTGTGTGTGCGTGTTTCGGTGGGGTCTTCCCCGACCCAAGCACGGAGGGGGAGGCCAGTAGGTCCCAGAGCCGCTAGGGGGCTGTGAGGAACCCCTCCAGTCCGAGGTTCTCTTTGTTTCTGTCTTTTTCCATTGGGGCGGTAGAGTGGGGCCCAATGCCCTAGTAGGACCGCCAAAGGGGATCTTCAAACTTTAGCTATCAACGGGGGCCCATTTAGACAGCTAAAATTTATCCGTCTACGTATCCTTTGTATGTAGACGGCTACTAACACACGTCTACGTATAAAGGATACGTAGACGGCTTATAAAACCGTCTACATATCCTACATATGTAGACGGTTTTCAAAGCCGTCTATGTAAGTTACATAGACAGCTTAAAAAAATCGTCTACATATGTAAGATATGTAGATGGCTTAATAAAGCCGTCTATATATCTCATATACATAGACGGCTTTTTGTAGCCGCCTACAAATGTTGTTTTTGTAGACGGCCGCGATTTGCAACCGTCTACATATCCTTCATTTCTTGTAGTGAACGGTGTACCGAGGTGCATATAATTACCGAGGTGCAAGTGGTTATGTACGAAAAATTGTTAATGAAAATATATAGATTTTTTATTTTTTTAATCTCTACCAATAAATATATTTTATTTTTATTATTCTTTAATCCTTAAAATCCTCGCATTTGTTCTTATTGATCTCTGCAGTTAATAACTCTGTAACCAGAGTAGAATTATCTCTATATCCTACTTAAACTAACTCATGAACAATGAAAAAAGACTACATTGCATGCATGGCACAGATGGATACAGAATCATTTATCATAGTTAAATGCATGAAACTGATTGATCATCATACAATTCCATGACATTGGAGAAGGTATCCGGCCCTGATCTCCATGCATATTATTCCATAACATTGAGATGCATGCGATCTCATTATTATTATATATTCTTCCTAGATCTCATTATTTTATATGAAGCAGCTGGTAGCGCATGCATGCGATCTCATTATTATATATATTCTTCCTAGATCTCATTATTTTATATGAAGCAGGTAGCGCCGATGCGCAATCTCTTATACACCAGCACTTCAAATCGCGGCAGTGGCCGGTCTTGTATCCATGTTTTCACATGATTCCTGCAACTGA